>JASTWP010000061.1:0-257984 GCA_030770255.1 Temnothorax ravouxi
TTTCGAACAATAAAATCGTCAATTCGCATTTAACGTTACACGGGACGTTGAACACGTTACTTAAGGTTAACCGTTAGGCCCGTCCGCCTAAATACACCTAGATAGATAATTTACGTAGCGTGAGACCCGCGATAAAAGTCGATCCTGACGGCGATCACGCTCGTGACGTCAGCGTTGCGCATGCGTGTCGCTCCCCTGTGTGAATAATACACCTGACCTAGAGTGCACGGACGCTGACTAATTACCTAAACATTGGACAGCAAATATATTTTCCTCCATGATGATAATGTCTCTGTACGCGTCATATACTTGTTATCAGATAATCGAAGATAATCTACATATGTAAATGAATCACGTTTCACGCGTAATCCGCCGCGCTTAAAATTTGTAGCATTTAAGACAAATGAAGAACGCGCAATTCTGCGCACGTTGTTTACGCGTGTCGCAATAATATTCGATCTTGAAAATAAAGCTCCAAGTATTTTTCAGACCGTACATACCGTAAATAATAAAAACAGCCAAACTTATCTGATGCTGTAAAATCTAGATTCGTAAAACTAGATCCCAATTCCAAGAATAAAATCCCTTGCCCTCGTATCTAACCTGCGCATTAGTCTTTTAAGCTCCTTCCCTCCCATAAAAAATGCGTCAGAATTCGTCTTTCTGACAAGCCCCGCTTCGACCATTAGCGGCTATTTTTGAAAAGTATTCTGCCCTTCTCCGCGGTTCTCAATGTTCTCATTCACGGCTCGCAGCCTCGCAAGGGCGAAGCTCCGTTCGACGTAAGAGAGCTCGTTGGCACAAGTCCGAGTCTGAATAAGATTCGGTCCTGAAAATCATATCGCTAATATATCGCGTTGATTCTCTTTAATAATTGAAGTCGCGTAGCGCGTAGCAACGCGCACTCGACTCGAGCCGACGACGATGGTGCTGCTACAGCTGTTCGTTCGTTCCTCTTGTCGCGCTTGCGCGACCTCGGGATGCGGCCGTCCGCGTCGCCGCGCTGAGCCGCGCCGCGCTCCTCTTCCCGCTTCCCGTTTCCCGCGCGTGCAGTCGCCTGACAACAAAGCGTATTCCGAGGCGCACGGCGCACGATGAATGGGAGGATTGGGAGGTACCGAGACCGAAACTTTCGAGCGAGCTCCGCTCGACCAAGCTCGACCACGCAGCGGCGACTCGTGTCATGTTTGTTTACCCTCCGCTTCGCGATCGATATCCGTACTTCCTGTATCCGCTTTCAGAAATACTCGCTATTTCTCCTTTCCTCGCGCAGAGATTACGAAACTCGAGGAAAAGCAGCTCGATCCGAGAATTCCGTTACTTCCGAAAATAACGCGACACCCCGTAATCGCTCGCGAGGTTCGACGACACCTCCAACCTCCAAGTCGGAAAGTGAGGATCGTCCGAACGATGCTGTAAGCGCTAAAGCGAGAACGGATTTAGCAACATCTTCGAGCGACGATGCAAAAGGCGTAAATGCGGTATATGCAAGAGGCATATACACGCAGACCGCGGATCGTGGCCGAGCATGGCCGAGGTAATACTTTCGATTTGGCGGTGACGCCGCCGAACGACGCAGTAAGCGTCGAGAAACGGGCGCGTTTGCGTTTTTCCGTATTATTTTTATGATAAGAGGAATGCCGCACCGGTCACGCTGTTCAGCGTACTTTTGGGTCAAGCTATCTCGAATTAGACCCGACGCGTGAACTTCTTTTATCTCGAGCTGCATAAAGTTCGATTCATATAAAACCCAGATAAAATCGTCCACCGCGAAAGTCCTCTCCTTTTTTCGTTCACATAGGTGCGAGCCAAGGACGATCGAGAATAAAAGTAAAGAATCTTGTCCGAGCACCGTTATTATGTCCGATCCAACAGAATTCAGAATTCGGCGACGCGCTCGATCGGCGATTCGCGTCGGACGGCTCCACGGATAATTAGAATACAATGAAGCGCCTAGACATACTGAATTTTAATTCGAATGCGTAAGCGCGGCTTACTGCGTCGCGAATAGTTTCCGACGCAGTTAAGGCCGTTCTTGGCGTCGTAATTGCACGTGCACGTGGCAGTTGATAAGGATGTCGAGCTCGTGCTAAATGTGACGTACCGGGGGAGCTCTAAGTACGTAATAATGCGCAATCATATGCATGCCTCTCTCGTAGACGAGAGAAAGAGAGAATGAGACTTCTTTCGACGGATGAAATAATTCTCATCTGGAGAAAGTTGATGAACGTATCCTAAAAACGCAAAAGTGTTTTATCAATTCACGAACGCGTATGCTATCGTAGACCTTGACGCGTATCTGAAGAATATTTTCGAGAGATTTGGCAGACACAAAGACGCATAGAATATTCGATATATCAATGATTCGATGCTCTCAGTGATGCAATATTGCGCGACAAGAATCGAACCAATACTTAACATTTTGATAAAATAATGAGTCAGACTCAGGTATATACACTTACGCCGCGTCTTTCGCCATGTCACCGATCGGCACAGCAAGGTCGTATATTTGTTTGGTTCTTTTTCGAGGCAGATAGGCGCAAAATCACGAATTTAATTTATTGTTGGCGTAAATGAATTAAGTATGATAATCGGTCCCCCAGAGGCCGTACGCCGTACCGATTTCAATCAATTCGCCCTCGGATGCGATCGTGGGGTCGTCGCGTCGTCGTCGTCGATCGTCAATGATTCTTTTCTCCTCCTAGAAATGCATTCGCGGAAGCGAGGCTTGCCATGAACGGATTTCAATAAGTTCCCTATACGTACGATTGAATAAACATAAAAATTTTCAATCTTTTTGTCATCTAATATCTCGCCCACATGTGTCTTCTATATACATATGTCCGTGATACATTCGAATTCATTTCCTTAGTTTCGCTAGGCCTAGGAACGGTGTATTAATTGACGCGTGATTTCACAACTCTCGCGAACGCAAAGAACTGGTATGTTTCGTCATTCTCGATGAATCTTCACGATCGCGCGATTGATAACGTTCAGAAACTCTCTTGACTCGCGACTATAGGGCCTATAGTATACTAGTAAATTTGAACGTTTCTGATGTAATCAAATTTTTAACTTGCAAGATATTTACGTGAGATATATAGATTGATGAAAGAGATATGTATGTACAATGTTCTCCGAAATTAATCGTTCTCTAAATAACAAACCAAACGCAATAACGAAAGTTTATATAGGTACCTACAGTAATAAAAAAGAAAGAAGGAACGGGCTGTCCCAAGTTCCAAGAAAGGGTTAGACGGGTATGTAGTCATAGTTGAACTAATATTTGTTTTGGCGAGAACTGATAAAGCTCTAATAATAATATTGATAGCAAATTGCGTGCGTGTGCGATTAGAAGGATAAGAACAACATAATTATGACCCTAATTCTTAATTAATAATTAACAGTTTGTTTCCGTCTACGTGTCTTTTCTGTTCGATCACAAAACTGGGAGAATCACAGCTTTTAATCTATTAATATTCTTAGTATTCTTATTTATCTTTTCTCACATCTTTAAAACGTAGATGTTTATTAAAACGCTTTTTTTGTCCAATGACGCATTTTCATTCGAGTAACTACAAAGTTTTTGTGTACGCAGTTACCTTTATTTTTTTTTTATGTTACAAGAGGATTCTCAAGTGTTCGGATTGTGGCACACTTCCCCTCCTCCTCCACCACGCTGCGGTAAATTCTCCGAAGTCAACGAATACTCGAAAGACGCGTGAACAGGTTTGTTTCCTGTCCAAAACCTGTCTGCATAGGACTGTAGCAAATCTGTTTACGTATAGCTACGTGAACGCAAAATAACACATTAACACATTTGCGTCTTTTTTTAAGAATATTCTTATTACTTTTGATATATGTATACCTACTCTTATAAGTACAATTGATTACTCTTCTTAAGACAATAGAAGAAATAATAATGTTCGTGTTAGAAATATACAGCCGGGAGATTTTCTATTCAAGCCAGAAACCTAGAACAAAGGTGGCAAAATAACAATTCTGGATAATATAATGACGTCATTTGAATTCATTCAAACGTGTTCTCCGATTAATAGTACGGTATAGAATAGAGGGGGAGAAAAAGACAAATCCACAAAGGAACGTTCTGCGTCTCGCAGAATTGCAGAACAGTCAAAGACAAGGAAATCTGAGCGTGCGAAACGCGCGCGCGAAAATTCATCTTTCTTCTTCTTCTTCTTCTTTAATTTCTTTGGCTCCTGCCTCTTTTCAGAGGACAATACGGCCAGCTTTGTCCACTATTTATATGTCTTGATAGGTAGACTAGCTGAGGAGTGTATGAAGTTAGCCCCCCTTTTTTTTGAAATTCATATTTTTGAAAGTTGTTCCAGATTGTTCTGAACTTGTACTACATTGTTCCAAAACGATATTTCTTATTTTGTTCTGAGTTTTTTCTAGTGGAAGATATGATAGTTTTAAAGCGGGAAGCTTGGAACAAGATTTTTAACCAAAAAATCTAAAAATAAGATTTTCGATAAAGAGTAGAGTGCCCTTTAGGTTCTTGTTCTGGTCTTAAAATTTTTGTTCTGAGTTGTTCTAGTGGAGGATATAATAGTTTTAAAACGGGAAGCCTGGAACAAGATTTTTAATCAAAAAATAATATTTCCGATGAAGAGTAAAGTACCCTTTAGGTTCTTGTTCTGGTCTTAAAAATTTTGTTCTGAGTTGTTCTACGCGGTTAGAAATATGTTCTAGATCGACAGTTTTGTAAGTCATTTTGTTTACGAATAAATAACAAAAGTGTTATTAAAAGAAATTTTTTTCTTTTAATATCTCTTAAAGTTTGTAATCAATCGAACTAATATTTTGGAACAATGTTTGGAACAACTAGAAGAATCTGTAGCTATAAAGAAATTTTCGGTTTTCGAAAAAAAGGAGGGCCAGCGGAAAATAGTTTTTTTTTATTTTCTGAATTTTTGGTTTGGTTTAGGGATCTGTCCTTTTGGAACAATATTTGAAACAACTAAAACAATCTGTAGCAAAAAGAAAATGTCAATTTTCGAAAAAAAGGGGGCCAGCCAAAAAAAATGTTTTTTTCATTTTATTAAAAAACTGTTTGGAATTAAGGAATATCGTTTTGGAACAATGAGTACAAGTTCAGAACAATCTGGAACAACTTTCAAAAATATGAATTTCAAAAAAAGGGGGGCTAACTTCATACACTCCTAGCTGAGCTAAGGGGAACGGCCAGTACTCGAACATATAAGACTTGGTTATCAAAATTGGCCGTATATAATTGATTAATCTGCTTAAAAAACAAGTAATTTTTTTTTATATATATAAACTATAATATATACGATAGAAACATGACAAAAAAAGATTATTTTTTATTAAAAATTATTTATTATAAAGATTAAAACACGATATTCTATTTGTCCCAGTACCCGAACGCTGGAAAAAACTTATGTCCCGAATGTTCCATTTTTATGTCCTAGTACCCGAACGCTGGAAAAACTTATGTCCCGAACCAACTTCTCAATCCTTCTTCAGTCACAGATGCTCTACTATAACTAAGATTTTGAGGCTTTCTTTTACTCAACTCAGGATGACGGCGATAAAATGCCTCGTACCAGTGTCTACCGGGTTTGTCTTTAACAAAAGGAGTTTCTTTTTTTAAATCTAAGACAAGCCATCTCACACTATTCAAAAGTTGCTCCTGCGTAACTGAAATCCTCGCTCTTCACTATACAAAATCCAATCCACAAGCTGCTGTTCTTCTTCTGCTGTTAAAATTGTTTGTGGACCTTTCTTTGCATTTATTGGAGAAATATTATTAACTTTATCATGCAAAGTTGTTGGAGGAATTTTGTATTTAGCAGCAACATAGTCTCAAAGGTTTTCCAAGCTTGACTTCTTCGACGGCAATGGTATGTCTTCCTTTTTATAAATAAATTCATTTCGTTTTTTGTTTCCCCTTTTTGTTTTTTCTTTTGACATAATAAATACTAAAATAGAACAATTGTATAATAGCCCAGATAGGAAGTCATACAGAAAAATTTTAACCTCATTTTAATGTTGAGGTTAAATTAAACATTTTTCGTTCTTACCTTTAATGTAGACACTTTTTGTAGAAAATAATATATATCTTTTTATTTAAGTATTTGATAAATATTTATACATAAAAAATATGCATAAATAATTAAGATATTGAAAAAATACGTAAATTATTAATGACAGCATATGCACAAACAATCTGCTCAATTACTGTTCCAGTGACGGGACGTATGACTTATTACGTGACCCACAACCCGAACACGGTAATTTCTTATAAATTTTAATATTTTTTTAATTTTTAATATTTGAAACTTATTCTAAAACTTATTAAGAAGTTTTAATTTATTTTAATAATACAATTAAGTATATTACATTTAAAAAAAACTCTAATTAGAAAATCGGTCTTTCTGAAAAAAATTCGTAAGGTAAGTAAACTAAACATCGCAAATCCATGATCCCATGTTTCTAAAATGATTTTTGCTGATAATATTGTATTAGTAACAGTTTTTTAGTAAAAATATAAATAACAAATGTTTAAGGATGATATAAAAAAAATATTATTTAGTTATTTTGATATTATATTTATAAAAAATAAGAGATATATGCAAATTTGTTCGGGTATTGGGTACTGTTCGAGTACTGGGCCGTTCCCCTTATTTGAAGAGTTCACATGCGACAGTAACAGTCCGATGCTTCAAAAATTTTCCGTAAGACAATCACTTCCGAACTCGTTGCCTGTCCTTGAGGAAGTACTTGCGAAAATTCGTCGAGAGAAAGGACTATCGAGAGTAACGGTGCGGGTGGCATTACTTTTTATACTGATAAATGTAGTTATATTCAGTGATACGCAATATAGCAATATATTAATTATGAAGAAATATTTATTAGGGACGGACATAAAAAAATTCTTACATTAACGACAAAGCATGTATATTAACTATTAATATACTGTTCTCTCAGTTACTTATGATGAGTATATCTTAAAACTAATATTAAGAAAATATTCTTTGTTGAAGAAAACTATTACTCAAACCAAATAAATAAAATGAGTAATTGCTTTTCTTGGCTGTAGAACGATATTTTTCTGTGTGTATATTTTGCTCTTGCAAAAATTTTTTACTTTTAAACTTTTACGCTCATGTTTTTCAAACAAAAAAAAAGTTTTTCTATTCCTTCTCATTACTTTAGAGAGACGATTTACTCGGTATTTTAATTTTCAATGTTAGACGGCGCAGGCGATTAAAATCAAAATTGGAAAGAAATGCCTAAATACAGATACAACGTCATTGTAGAACTGCAATATCTCTGGACAGATACCGGAAAAACTCTGAAACTTGAGTAGTAATTTCAAGACTCCGAGATTTGCGTCTCAAGCGAGGCGCGGTACCCTGGATCGGTACGTGGATAAGTTGCGAGGATAAGAATCGCGTTGCGGTCGTGACTGGTGTGTACCGCCGTCCGTCGCCGCCGCACAGGTACACACATCGTTGGGAAGAGAGAAGAGCGTGGAAGCCGCCGTAAAATCGATTGTTCGTTTGCCGCTGCTAACCGCGACGCATTTCTATGCTTCGCGCGTGACCCAGCGGCGCTCCACCATGGCGGACGACGCACCGACGGTTGTTCCGTTCCGCACACCCGAAAGTCAAACGGTACGCCCCGGACTAAAATCCCCTCTTGCCTTCCTTCTTCCTTCGCCGTCCCTTCGCGACGCGATCTTCCACTTCCCGCGCACGTTTGTTCCCGCGCAAATATTCGCCTCAGAATCGTAAGCTCGCTCTCTCGAACTTGGCCCGGATTTGTGTCGCGCGAAATCCGAGAGTGTAAAATTTGATTTTAGTAGAAGCTATTTTTTTAAATTGTTTACTTGAAAAGTTTATTTATGTGCATCCAGTTTATTTATGTATATCCATTGAAAACGAATCACGATGTTCTCGGAAGGAAATAGCGATATGTCGCGGATATCCTTGTATCTATTCTGGTTATTATATTTTTATTACCGTTGTCGTTACATTTTCGAGAGCAAAATCGTGAATAGGACATGCAAAACATACGCGTGACGTAGCGTACACGCGCGGCGTGATGCAAATCACCTTTAGGGTTGATGCTGCGTCTCGGTTTTGAGCCCCGAGGGAACGGAATCGCTGAATAGAAAGGTTGTGTCACGCGTGCAGACGTTCTTTTCTACAATTTACGCACATATTGTATTTAATTAGAACTTTTAAACTATTAGGCGTACTAATTTTAGTTGTAAATTTTGAAAATTTTAGGATGAAGTCTCAATCTTCAGTAATTTAAATAATTCTCAATTAATTTTAATTGTATTCTCATTGTGCGACTGTATAACGCAATATTGTGTAATATCGAAAAAAAAGAATCGTAAGATTCTTATTAAGAACTTTATGTAATCCTTTCAATGAAAATGCAACCGAGAAGATTTTATTAGACATTTGTTTAATCACTTCCAAATTTCTTTGCCATTTGTTTAATTATTTTAAGCATCTACATCTACCATCGTTTAATCCATACGTGTCGTATTGAATCTGCAGAAAACTTTCAATTGTCCGAAAATAGTTCATTATTTTCTCCGTGTACCCGCCGATGGATGCTAAAAATAGGAGAGAATAATCGATAGGGAGGCGATAGCGACTAATTACCAATTCAAACGATTCCTGTTTACGAAGTCCGGTCGGCCATCGGCGAACCGCTACAAACGTGCATTCAATTCTCTTTTAACCCTTCTGCCCGACTGATGAAGGGCGGGCGAACACAAAGCGCAACAAGCGCAATTTTATTTGCGTATGTCCCGTGCATATGGTGCGTATACGCGCGCACTCACGCGTATATACGCATCTCTTTTGGGTTGAAGGGACGGGGACAAAGACCCGAAGAAAAGTGCTCTAGTGCGCGACGCACAATAGCAAATTCATTACCAAGGGACCAACTCTCTCGCCGTAGCTTTCGTTAAACGGGATGCTGTGTTGGCATCGTCCAAAACTTTATTTTACACGTCAACCCTAAAGGAAAATATAATATACCAGAAATATATATATTTTTTGTTACGCCCTTACCCACCGGATTTCTGCTTGAAATTCTGTTGTTACTATGTAGTACCGTAACGTTACAGTGTACAAGAAGTAAGTGGTAATATTTAACCTTCGATAGTGACGTCGTTATGGTCATGATAAATTGTTTGGAAATTTTATCTCAACGCGCGTTTGTCCTTAACTTCGCCCGAAGTGTGTGAATTGTAACATTATTTTATCTTCTCGATATTACATAAATTATTTATTTTTTGATACTATAGAGGTACTTAATTTTACTGTGTTAATTTTGCGCCACAGTGAACATACATTTTTTCTTTTTCTCTCTATCTTTCTTTTTTTCTATACAACGATTTTTATTTACTGCGAATTACATGAAACGCATATCTATCACGACGTTCAAAGCTAAACGAAATTTATGTTGCTTGTCATTTAAGTGGCTACGTTGTAACGATGCGCCCCTGAAAACAAGGCATCGTTCCCGGCTACCACCCGCCGGATACCGCCCGACCGATCACCCGTCGGGCGAGGACAGGGCGCGGTGCGCCCAATTTTTAAACTATCAAAACGCACCGTGTGCGCGGGAAATCCGCCGCACCGGGCCTTCCCGCATGACGCTAACGAGCGCCGACGGGGGCCGAGCCCCGCCGAAGCGAGCGCACAGGATCGCGCCGCTCCCACCACCGCGCAACTCGCCTGACGATCGGCCTCCCGCCGGCCGAGCCTGCCGCGCCGAGCGATATATAAGCCGGCGCGCTCGACGAGACGACACTTCGCCTACGCCACAGCATTCCGCTACTCCTGGCGAAGCCTACCTTCCCTATCCTAGGGCGACACGTAAAACGAGGTCCAGAGTGTGGGTCTCTACTGAGGGTTCTCAGAGTGTCTCCGAACTCCACCGTACTCCCGACGGCTACGGCACCGCGAGGTCGAGCGTGCTCGTCCTCGTAGCGAGGGTTCTCACAACCGTAGCCCCGGGACTCCGCAATCCTCCGTTGCACCTATCGCGTTTCCCCGCGCCCACGGTCTTAACCCCCGTTAGGTCGCGTCCCCGCTTGTAAAATCCCGCGTTGCGTTGTCTTTTAGACCACCCGCGTCCGTTGCATTTCCCGAGGGCATCCGCCCTACCGACTGTAATTTTACGTTGCGTTATTTTCTCTGTAAACCCCGCGTCCGTTAAAACCCCGAGTGCACATGCACTACCGCTTGTAGAAATACCGCGTTGCGTTCTTTTCTCTGTAAACCCCGCGTCCGTTAAAACCCCGAGTGCACATGCACTACCGCTTGTAGAAATACCGCGTTG
This sequence comes from Temnothorax ravouxi, assembly GCA_030770255.1. Taxonomy (NCBI): domain Eukaryota; kingdom Metazoa; phylum Arthropoda; class Insecta; order Hymenoptera; family Formicidae; genus Temnothorax; species Temnothorax ravouxi. The sequence continues at coordinate 10,360 of JASTWP010000061.1, forward strand.
CGTTATTTCCTCTGTAAACCCCGCGTCCGTTAAAACCCCGAGTGCACATGCACTACCGCTTGTAGAAATACCGCGTTGCGTTATTTCCTCTGTAAACCCCGCGTCCGTTAAAACCCCAAGTGCACATGCACTACCGCTTGTAGAAATACCGCGTTGCGTTATTTCCTCTGAAACCCCGCGTCCGTTAAAACCCCGAGTGCACATGCACTGCCGCTTGTAAATATACCGCGTTGTGTCAGTTTCTCTGTAAAGCCCCACGTTCGTGCCACCACCGAGTGCAGATGCACTACCAATTGTAACCTGCCGCGTGGAATTACGATCTATGTATAATACCGAGCCTCGAGCTAAATAAAGGAATTAATCCGTGGGCTATAAATTGATTATTGTCTCTGGGCCTGTCATCGAACTCCCGATCCAGCCGGCTAGCCCGCGTTCGATAAAGTCAGGCCGTTACATGGCGCCCGAACAGGGACCAGTTTTGATCCGCCCCGAGAGACTGTAATCAAAGTGCACTATGCCAAAGTCGTGGATATACGCCTTATCGAAAAACCAGCTCGTCGTGGAACTCGAACGACTCAAACTAGACCCCGACGGCTCGATCGACGAGCTACGCCGACGCTTAAGCACCTACGTAACCGCGCACCCGGAAACGGTGCAATCCACCATCGCGGGGGATAACCAGACGCCGGCCGCACCCACTATCGCTGTACACCCAGCAGGAGAACTCCGCGTACCGGCACTCGACCCGCGCCCGCCGTCATCACCAAACCCGCCGTTTTTCGGCACAATTTGAACCCTTTCACCCGACCGCGAGTGACCCCCTCCGCGAAACCCCCGCCCAGGTCATGGACCAGATACGAAAATGGGGGTGCCATTTCGACGGGAAAGACCCCGTAGCCTTCCTCGAGCGGCTCGAAGAGCTAAAGAGCGCGTATCAATATTCCGGCGCGCAATTGTTAATGGGGCTGCCGGAGATGTTCAAGGGCGACGCCCTTCTGTGGTGCCGGAACAACCGAGCCAACTGGCAGGGATGGGAAAGACTTCTGCGACGACTTCCGCGAATACTACTTGCCGCGCCGATATCGCGCCAAACTGGTCCGCGAAATTCAAACGCGCCTGGAAAAACCGGACGAACCGTACCGCAAGTTCGCGACGGATATGAGTACGATGATGCGACGGGCCACCGGATTCGCGGAGGAGGAGCAGGTCGACGCGCTCTACGATAACATGCACCCGCGTTATCAGATGTATATCCGCCGCGACACCGTATTGCGCACGCGAGATATCCTACGCCTGGCGGAGGAATTCGAGCACATTGAAGAGCAGACGCGCGCCCGCCAAACCATCGCTCCGAAACCCGCGATCGCCGCCGCAGCATACGACCGCCGAGAATGCTGCTGGCGGTGCAAACAGAGAGGGCACACCCGGTACGACTGCCGACGACCACCGCGCCGGTTCTGCTCCCAATGCGGCAGGGATGGCGTCTTTACCAAGGACTGTCACCCGCCGTCGGGAAATGCCGCTCGGGCCGGGGACGAAGCGGCCGCTCTCCGGTCCTCCGAATAACGTACACGCCCCGTCCGCACCTAACCGTGATAGCGGCAAAGCAGCCATTCGAGGCACTTATAGATACCGGGTCTGAGGCATCGTTCATCAACTCACAAACCGCCGACAAACTAGCCCGCGAGTTCCCGATCCAGCCGGTTAACGGACAGGTGTATCTCGCCGACGGGTCGAGCACGCCGATACCGGGACTAGTCACGTTTCCCATCACCGTGCAGGGACGGATGTTCTGGCACCGGTTTCAGATTATGCCGATGTTAGATTGCGACATTCTGATAGGGCGTTGATCTGTGGGCAAAATTGGACTTCGCCATACCGTCACCGGTCCCGCCCACCGCCGACACACGGACCGCCGCCGTTAAACCCGCGCCCGAGGGGGACGCGATAACAGAGGGGGAATGCCTGCGCCGCTTCCTGGCCGTCGAACTCGCGAAGTTCGAAGCCGTGCAGGGCCCCACCGACCGCGTGCAGCACGTGATACGCGTCAAGACCGACCGACCAATTAAGCAACGTTACCGGCCGCGAAACCCCGCCATGCAGGCGATCATCGACGCGGAAGTCGATAAGATGCTCCACGACGGCATCATCGAACCGTCCCACAGCGCGTGGAGCTCGCCAGTCGTTATCGTGCGAAAAAAGGACGGCAAACCCCGCTTCTGCATCGACTTCCGTTTGGTCAACGAGGCCACCGAAAAAGACGCGTATCCCTTACCTCACATCACCACGACGCTGGACAAATTGCGGGGGGCTCGCTACCTGTCCACGCTCGATCTAAAGAACGGCTATTGGCAAGTGCCCCTCGCGCCGGAAAGCCGACCCGTGACCGCCTTCACCGTCCCCGGCAAGGGGCTAATGCAGTTTAAGGTAATGCCGTTCGGGCTGCATTCGGCACCAGCCACGTTCCAACGCCTGCTCGATACAATTTTAGGCCCGGACCTGGAACCGCACGTGTTCGTGTATCTAGATGACATCGTTTATTATCACTAAGGACATTCGACGAACACCTCCGCACTATGCGCGAAGTTTTCCGCCGCCTCCGCGAGGCCAACCTTCGCATTAACCCCGAGAAATGCCGATTCTGCGCCGATCAAATTAAATACCTCGGCCACATCGTCGACCGCGACGGTATTCGAACCGACCCGGACAAAGTCAGCGCCGTCGCGAACTGGCCCGCGCCGAAAAATATCCGTCAGATCCGACAATTCCTGGGGGTCGCATCATGGTACCGCCGCTTCATTAAGGATTTCGCGACTCTCGCCGCACCACTCACCGCCTTAACACGGAAGCAAGCCGGTGGAATTGGGGGGAAGCCGAACAAAACGCATTCACCTCCCTCAAAAACGTCTTGACCACCGCGCCAGTGCTCGCGTGTCCGGATTTTTCGCGACAGTTCCACCTCCAAACCGGACGCCAGCACCACCGGTCTGGGAGCCGTGCTGACGCAATACTTCCCCGAGGGCGAGCGCGTTATTGCTTACGCCAGCCGCACATTAAACAACGCCGAGCGGAATTATAGCGCGACCGAACTGGAGTGCCTGGCAGTAGTGTGTGGGAATCCGACGAATGCGCGGCTACCTTGAGGGGTACCGCTTTACCGTGATCACCGATCACCAGTCCGCTGAAATGGCTACAGAAACTAGAATCTCCGTCCGGCCGGCTGGGGCGATGGGCATTTGAGCTACAACAATATGACTTCGAGATCAAATACCGAAAAGGGGCACTCAACAAGGTAGCCGACGCATTATCCCGACAACCCGAAATTCTCGTCGTCACGAAAGCAAAGTGCCCCTGGTACACGCGCATGTGGCACGCGACCGAAACCACGCCACACGAGGTACCGGATTCCGGATCGACCAGGGCCGGCTGTGGAAGCACGTACTCCACAGCCTTGATTTCAAAGAAACCCCAGCAGCCGAACAGTGGAAGGAATGCGTACCAAAGACCAGCGAGGACCGCTCCTCGAACAGTACCACGACGCGCCGACCGCCGGTCACCTCGGAATAGCAAAAAACAATCGCGAGAATCGCACACCGGTATTACTGGCCCGGGATGTTCCGCGACATCGCCCGCTACGTCCGCGAATGCCCGACGTGCCTCGCCCATAAAGTCGCGCAAGAGAAACCCGCCGGACAATTGCACCCGACCGCACTCGGCCACCCGTGGCAGCAGGTCACCCTCGACCTTGTCGGCCCGCTCCCGCGATCTGCCGCCGGCCACATCGGGCTCCTCAACATCCAGGACCGCTTTACGAAGTGGATCGAGCTCCGGCCATTACGACGGGCCACCGCGCCGGCCATCGTAAAACGCGTCACCGAAGCCATTATCCTCCGACACGGATGCCCGGACGAGATCCTGTCGGACAATGGCACGCAATTAAAATCCCGGCAGCTCGCTAAACTCCTCGTTGACTGTGGAATTCGCCACCGCTTTACGCCAGCCTACGCGCCCCACTGCAACCCCGTGGAACGCACCAACCGCGTAATCAAAACCATGATCGCGCAATACGCGAAAAGACACAAAACCTGGGACGAGCACTTGCCGGAGCTCCAGTTCGCCTATAATACCGCAACCCACGACGCGACGGGCTACACACCTGCGTTTCTAAATCACGGCCGCGAATTACGCCGCCCCGGGGAGGACGCGCCGCGCGACGAGCCAACACCGCCGACCCAGATGCAGCGCCGATTAACAGAAGCGTACGACCTGGTGAAAATCCAGCTGGCCCGCGCGTTTCAGCACCAAGAAAAACATTACAATCTCCGTCGCCGCGAATGGAGACCGCGCATCGGAGAATGGGTATGGAAGCGGGACCGCCCGCTTTCCAACAAGGCAACGGCGTTTAACGCCAAGCTCGCGCCAAAATTTATCGGCCCGCTAGAAATACGCCGCATTATTTCACCCGTCATAGTGGACCTCCGCAGCCGCTCGGGGAAATGGTTATCGGCACGTACATGTGCAAGATCTAAAGCGCGCCCCCGACGACGCACCACCCGACGTGCCTGGCCCGGACCTCGATGGGGGGGACGCGCTCGGGGCGACCGTCGCCGCCGCGCAAACGTACACGGCCGGAAAACACGCGCCAAGACGAGAACATCGACGAACGAACCGTTGTAACGCGACCCAAACAGTATTCCGAACTCCCGAAAAACAAAAACAAGCACCAATATACCCGGCGCACCGAGGCAGGAGCAAGCCGATCGTCAGAACGACCGCAGTCATGACGGACGAAACAACGCCGCAAGAGCGAGATATCTTAGCAGAGATAACGAAGATCCTCGGCGAGGACGACGAGGAGTACGATCCGGCCAATCCTGGGATCGGGCAAGGGTGGGCCACCCTCTATCGGGGCGAGCCCGACGCGGCACCACCACCCTCACCGCCGACCAGACCGATCCCGCCGAAGACCGTGCCGCGAGTAGGCACGGTCATCCAGAGGTCCGATGCGGTAAATCGAGCAAAGCAGGCCTGGCTCCTGGCCCCGCCACCGCCGCCGCCAAGGCGCCCACGACCGCTTTTAGAGGCCCACCGACGACCACGGCCGACACTACAAACCCGCGAGAGTGATGGGGCCACTGCCGGCGCCGCCGATTCCAGTCCAGGTCGAGCCCGGAGTCATAATAGAGGTTCTCCATTTTGCGTGCCACGTCGCCCGACAATATAAACATACGATCGGGAACCGGCGTTGGCACATACGCTTCAATGGGGACGGCTCCGTCCGGTGGATCAAGGACAAGTCCCGGAAACCACCGGCCTAAAGGGACCACCCGGCCGACCGGCACCTCAACCAGCGGGACACTATGCCCCCTAAGTTCGGGCACATAAGGAGGGGGGTGGGTGTAACGATGCGCCCCTGAAAACAAGGCATCGTTCCCGGCTACCACCCGCCGGATACCGCCCGACCGATCACCCGTCGGGCGAGGACAGGGCGCGGTGCGCCCAATTTTTAAACTATCAAAACGCACCGTGTGCGCGGGAAAATCCGCCGCACCGGGGCCTTCCCGCATGACGCTAACGAGCGCCGACGGGGGCCGAGCCCCGCCGAAGCGAGCGCACAGGATCGCGCCGCTCCCACCACCGCGCAACTCGCCTGACGATCGGCCTCCCGCCGGCCGAGCCTGCCGCGCCGAGCGATATATAAGCCGGCGCGCTCGACGAGACGACACTTCGCCTACGCCAACAGCATTCCGCTACTCCTGGCGAAGCCTACCTTCCCTATCCTAGGGCGACACGTAAAACGAGGTCCAGAGTGTGGGTCTCTACTGAGGGTTCTCAGAGTGTCTCCGAACTCCACCGTACTCCCGACGGCTACGGCACCGCGAGGTCGAGCGTGCTCGTCCTCGTAGCGAGGGTTCTCACAACCGTAGCCCGGGACTCCGGCAATCCTCCGTTGCACCTATCGCGTTTCCCCGCGCCCACGGTCTTAACCCCCGTTAGGTCGCGTCCCCCGCTTGTAAAATCCCGCGTTGCGTTGTCTTTTAGACCACCCGCGTCCGTTGCATTTCCCGAGGGCATCCGCCCTACCGACTGTAATTTTACGTTGCGTTATTTTCTCTGTAAACCCCGCGTCCGTTAAAACCCCGAGTGCACATGCACTACCGCTTGTAGAAATACCGCGTTGCGTTCTTTTCTCTGTAAACCCCGCGTCCGTTAAAACCCCGAGTGCACATGCACTACCGCTTGTAGAAATACCGCGTTGCGTTATTTCCTCTGTAAACCCCGCGTCCGTTAAAACCCCGAGTGCACATGCACTACCGCTTGTAGAAATACCGCGTTGCGTTATTTCCTCTGTAAACCCCGCGTCCGTTAAAACCCCAAGTGCACATGCACTACCGCTTGTAGAAATACCGCGTTGCGTTATTTCCTCTGAAACCCCGCGTCCGTTAAAACCCCGAGTGCACATGCACTGCCGCTTGTAAATATACCGCGTTGTGTCAGTTTCTCTGTAAAGCCCACGTTCGTGCCACCACCCGAGTGCAGATGCACTACCAATTGTAACCTGCCGCGTGGAATTACGATCTATGTATAATACCGAGCCTCGAGCTAAATAAAGGAATTAATCCGTGGGCTATAAATTGATTATTGTCTCTGGGCCTGTCATCGAACTCCCGATCCAGCCGGCTAGCCCGCGTTCGATGAAGTCAGGCCGTTACAACGTTTACACCCAGCGATCTGATCGCGGCCTGGCCTATTAGTCCAAGAGCTCGGAGCCAAAAAAGTCTCTGAAATGATAAAAGCTAGTTTTTTGATAGTCGATTACAGTACTGGTGTACATGAATATGCTCTGGTCAGTCAAGCAATCATTAGGACAGGTGTCATAGGTGAGCTGTTAAACATGTCGCGATTAACGAGTGCATCAAATGAATTGACAAAGACTGAAAGTTTTTCTGCAGGTTACACATTGCATATAAAGAAGAATTATCTTAGTCAGTCAGCTGTGTGTTAGGACGGGGGTGGTCAGTCAGGCCCGAAGCATGTATGAAAAAATAATAATGTGCAACTCATTTATAAAATCTAAAAAATTCTTATAGGTACTTTATACGATATCAAACATAAAAAAAATAGTCAGTCAACCATTCGATAGGACAACGCCCGTCAGTCAGCGTAAAAAGTGTGAACATTGTGCGCGCGCGATCGGTGCGGCGGGCGGCGGCTCGCTCTTGTCTTCGTTATTGACTGACGTCATTCTAGTACAGGGAAATTAAACAAAAAAGTGTCAAATCTGCGGAATAATTTACATGTAGCTAAATTTTGGCATAGACCTTTATTTCGTCGTTAAAAACAATATGTGAAAAGTCCCCATCGATGTGACCCCTGCTAAAAATTTTACAGAGGGTCAAAGGTAAAGAAAAACAGTTTTTCGCGAATATTTCTTTATTCATTAGTCTTACGGCAAAAATAGTTATTACAAAACTTGTAGCTCATAAAATTCTCTACAAAAAATGTTTTATAAGTTTTTTTGTACAAGCAATACTTTTCACGTAATAAATTTTGCAAGATATGCGCTGCGCGGTAAATTTACGGAGCGCGCTGACAGACGTCAAACAAACTAAAGCGTCGTACGCGCGCACAAAAAATGTCATAACTTTTGAACAAATTATCGTACAGGAATGATCGAAGAATCGTTGAAAAGCAGAAATTTTCAGCTTTTTAATGCAATTTGGTTCGTTATTCTATGATAATTTTTGAAAATTTCTACGATGGTTTAAACAAATTGTTACATGCATTTTTTGCCTTTTTTCATAAAATTAGCCAGAAGTAGGTTCCAAACTGTTAAAAAAAAAACGCCAGCAGGATATCATAGTATATACTTCATACTTTGACCCTACCAGAGGAAAAAAATTACAAAAATTTTTTGCTATAAAATCAAGCTATTGACATTTTCAGTAATTTTTAAAATTTTTGATGAAACGTTAAAATTAAAATCGTCATAACTTGGCGAAAAATTGCGCTAGAAAACTTTTTCAAAAAGCAATCGAAAGCTTGAAATGTCTACTTTTAAGTCCTACATCGCAATAATCCGCCATTTTTTTGAATTTTTATTTATTTATGTAAATATGCGAGTTGTTGCAAAAAATCCTGTTTAAACAAAGGACTATATATTTATTTATTGTAGTTTTGTATAAAAAGTTACATTTCTCAGAGATAATGCACTGTTTTTCACACCACCTCGGAGGTACAGTGCTAAGCGCGTTTTTTTTTACGTGATGTCCTCATTATGTCTAATTCACTGTTATTTTGAGAGGAATAAAGCAAATCAATTTCTATGGCTTTCGTCAAGAAATCTGGAGATTTGTCTTCGTAGCTGACATAGCATTTTTTGATTATATTAAGTGCTGCGTTAAGGCAAATCTGGCCATGTCAACGTCCATATACTGCTGAACATTTTAAACCCATTTTTCTGCAGCACAGTTGAACTCGCAATTTTTCGAGCAGTTGAAAAAAATGGAGTTTAACAGAGTGTCCGAAGCAGGTGGTAGCAAAGATGGAATCGACTCCAAAAAATATCATTCCTCCTTATTCGAACGATCTCAATCCTGAAGATTGGGGATGGATAAGAAGGAATAATACTTTGGAGCCGATTCCATCTCTGCTACCACCTGCTCCGGACACTCTATTAAACTCCATTTTTTGCAACTGCTCAAAAAGTTGCGGATTTAACTGTGGCTGCAGGAAAATGGGTTTAAAATGTTCAGCAGTGTGTGGACATTGCCATGGCCAGTCTTGCCTCAACACAGCACCTGATGCAATCGAAGATTGCTATATCGACAGCTATGAAGACCAACCTGCAGATTTCTTGGCGGAAGCCTTGGAAATTGAAGATGTTGACGCGGAAATTATGGATATCGATCCAAGGGAGGGAATTGAAGAAGAAGCAGAGACTTAATAGCAAAATTTGTGTGTTTTTTACGTTTACAAAAGAATGTTTGCCATGGAAATTGATTTGTTTCATTTCTCTTAGAAAAACAGTGGATTAGGCCTAATGGGGACACCACGTTAAAAAAAAACGCGCTTAGCACTGTACCTCCGAGGTGGTGTGAAAAACAGTGCATTATCTCTGAGAAATGTAACTTTTTATACAAAACTACAATAAATAAATATATAGTCCTTTGTTTAAACAGGATTTTTTGCAACAACTCGCATATTTACATAAATAAATAAAAATTCAAAAAAATGGCGGATTATTGCGATGTAGGACTTAAAAGTAGACATTTCAAGCTTTCGATTGCTTTTTGAAAAAGTTTTCTAGCGCAATTTTTCGCCAAGTTATGACAATTTTAATTTTAACGTTTCATAAAAAATTTTATAAATTACTGAAAATGTCAATAGCTTGATTTTATAGCAAAAAATTTTTGTAATTTTTTTCCTCTGGCAGGGTCAAAGTATGAAGTATATACTATGATATCCTGCTGGCGTTTTTTTTTTTAACAGTTTGGAACCTACTTCTGGCTGATTTTATGAAAAAAGGCAAAAAATGCATGTAACAATTTGTTTAAACCATCGTAGAATTTTTAAAAATTATTATAGAATAACGAACCAAATTGCATTAAAAAGCTAAAAGTTTCTGCTTTTCAACGATTCTTCGATCATTTTTGTACGATGATTTGTTCAAAAGTTATGACATTTTTTGTGCGCGCGTGCGACGCTTTAATTTGTTTAACGTCTGTCAGCGCGCTCCGTAAATTTACCGCGCAGCACATATCTTGCAAAATTTATTACGTGAAAAGTATTGCTTGTACAAAAAAACTTATACAACATTTTTTGTAGAGAATTTTATCAGCTACAAATTTTGTAATAACTATTTTTGCCGTAGGACTAATGAATAAAGAAATATTCGCAAAAAACTGTTTTTTTTTACCTTTGACCCTCTGTAAAATTTTTAGCAGGGGTCACATCGATGGGGACTTTTCACATATTGTTTTTAATGACGAAATAAAGGTCTATGCCAAAATTTAGCTACATGCGAATTATTCCGCAGAAAAATCCTAATTTCTCTGTACTATTCCTACTATTATTAAAAATTTTGAGGTCTAGCAGCGCCAAGTATTTTTACAAGAAAAATTTATGTATTTTAATAAAATATTTTTATTTTGTACTGTTACCTCTGTAATTCTTTGTGATTAAATCTTCTATTTTATTGAAAAATACATATATAAACTTTGTATTTAAATACAAATTGTATTCCCTTGTTGGATTAAATATTTTAATAAAATATTTTTATTTTGTACTGTTACCTCTGTAATTCTTTGTGACCACTAAAAAATACACATGTAAACTTTGTATTTAAATATCTTGTATTCCCTTGTGAAATTTAAATAAAATTTTTTAATCTTATAAAATTGTTATCATATATTCTTTTTTAATTGACACAAAGTAAAGATATTTCAAAGTAGTGCAACAATTATTTTTTGAGGCAATATATATGTTCTCTCTGTAATTGGCGCTGTAATTTAAAGAGATATCATTTCTTTTTTGTAATTGTAATAGATCACTTGAAGCGCGACTCTTCTTTTTGATAAGGTAACATAATTTTGTGATGTGTATCACTCGGGTTATAATTTTTCGGAAATAAAGAAATAAACTACTGCTTAGATTTTTTCGAGATTTTTCGAGATATAAAAATTATGTCTACCACTTGTTACTTATATTTTTTCGAAGTATAGTACTACCACTTTCTCTTTTTTCGAGGTAACAACATCGAAAGTTATTTTAGACAACGTTGATAAGATCGAAATGAGAACGTGATTGTTTCATTCGCAAACGCGTATGAATAATATCATAATGTTTTGATATTTACGATAATTACGATCAAACATCCTTTTTTTGTCAGTTAAGGCGCAATGATGTTATCTAACAATAAGTAATACGAGATATAAATGGAGGAGTAAAAGCTATAGTGGTGTAAGTACTGTAAGTCAATATTTTAAAAAATTTGACTTACATTACTGTGGCTTTTATCCCTCTAAATACTACTCGAAAATGACGTTACACCTCGCGTCAAATATGATTATTGCGGATAAATTAAACGCACGATGCTCGATGGCCGATGGATGACGACAAAGACAAGATGACGACGACGACGACGATGACGATGACGATGACGATGATGGCGACGACGACGAAGAGTCGCCTCGGCGTTCGTCACTTCGCGCGTCGTTCGGCGAGGTCATGGTCAGGCAACGTGCTGAAACCGAGAGTCAACAAACTCTGGCGGTGGCTCGCTGGCGAACGAATAAGCGAGCGAGCGACCGGCCAGTCAGCCAGCTATCCGACCGGACAGTTAACCAACCCAAACGTAACCCCGACCACAGAGGCTGGTTCCTTAGCCGAGTCGGTAGCGGATTTTGCTCCTGTCTCTCTCTCCCTTCTTTCTCCTCTTCGCCCCTCTTTATTCCCCGGCATGTCCATCTAAAAATAATTCGCGATTATTATTTATAGTTCGCCTCTCTTGCGTGACGCCTCCTCGCGACAGGTTCACGATCGATGTCAACGAACCGCGACGATTCCCGAAAGTCCAGAATCTCTAATATCTGATTCTTGTTATTAAATCTTTGTCGATCGATGGTGCACTTAAAAGTATTGACTTAATTTTTATGCAGATAATTGCGCGAAATATATGTAATATAAATCACTTTTTTTATAATTTACATTTATGCGTTGTATGCAGTACATATTTATTTAAAATAATTGTGATATGAATGCTTTTAATGAGATTTTTACTATATACGTATATGTCGAAGTTTGTAATTCTTATACGACTTGCGTTTGCGTATGACTTTAGTACAAAATTACTGATTAGATAACAACAAGTTGGATTGATTTATTATCAGTCTGAAATATAAAAAGTACAACACCATAATAACTAAATAATACATAAAAGCTAAATATACATTGGATATCGGGAATAAAATTATTCCGATGGTGAAATATTTTTAGAAATGTATTAGGTGTATATGAAGATTTTCAATTTATTTTCTCAATTTTTATATTTAAATTATATTATTTATTTAAAAGTATCTTTTAATAACCGGTAATCAACGTAGTTAAACGAGATTAAGGATGAAGTCGGTGCGCGTTTATCGCTTATCATTTTAAGGTCAGGCTTCTCGTTTCCGGTATCGATGAACGAATATTAAATATAAAAAAGTTGGAGATATCTCGTCGATTACCACCGTGTATTTGACGTCATTTATATTATTGCATTTTATATCTGAAGTTAGCCTTTCAGATTGGACAGGTTATACTCCATATCTAGATATTCGTGCATTGGGATTCACAATTGCGTCTGACAGCTTGACAACTGTAAACGTTTGTGCAACATGTTGAAGAAAATTGAACATATGGTTAAAAGATAAGTGACGGGGGTGTCGGGGGTCAACGACAGATTGTGCGGTATTAAATGCTACTCGAGAAGAAAAAATGAAACTTCGAACTTTTTAAACGACAGGCATGATGCGCGAGTACTAAAGTATGATGCATTCGCTTGAAAAATGCCTAACTTTAAACGCGAGGGTATAAACGACGTTGGAGTATTCACGCGTAACTAAGTCAAAGCTGGACGAACGAGGGGTTTATCGGCATTGTAACTCGTGACGTCGTCATTGCCGACGACGACGACAACGACGATGACGACGACGGCGCCGGCGACAGCGGCAACGGCGGCATCGCTCGGGACTCTCGTCCGCGTCCACGACTCGTGACGTCAACGAGCCGCGAGCTGGACAGCGAATCGTAGCGCTCCACGTCATCGCGTGCCTCCGCTGATGCGCGTTCGCTCGCTAGCTTCCTGGGTTTCATATCTCGCGCGCGGTAGAGACAGTGGCGAGTCACGTGACGTCACGATACGAAGTCTGGGGACGGTGCCGCGCGCGCGTAGGTGAATGACCTCACGAACCGAGTTCAATACACCACGACGATCACAGAGAGAGAGAGAGAGAGAGAGAGAGAGAGAGAGAGAGAGAGAGAGAGAGAGAGAGAGAGAGAGAGAGAGAGAGAGAGAGAGATTTTGATTATTTTTTCACCTTCTCCTTTTCTTCTTCGCGTTATGCACGCGAAGCGCGGCGACCCGCGATAGCAATTGAGGTGAGATCACTTTAAACAGATTTCCTCGCAAAGGCTATTGAAGGTTTGCACGAATTATAAAAGTTATATTAGGAAAGCTATATATAATCGAACGTATTTTCCACAATTATTATTCTTTAAAATAAATAGCGTATTGCATACTGTTCATAATTTGACAGATTTTTTTATCCAACATATTTTTAGAAAGGTTGATTGCTAACAGTTCTTATTAATCATATATTTTTAAACTAATTGTACTAACGAAATTTTTAACAATTTTTTACTTATATCTATTAATAATATTTAATGTATATCTTACCATAAAGCGACATCACAAGCGTTTTGAAAACATCGTTAAAGTAATTCGATAACGTTATTATTTGACGATGCCAAATTAATACAGATTAATAATTCGATAATCAGCTTTATTACGCACATTGATATATGATCGCGTTTGTTTGAAATGTCTAAAATTTCATCACATACAATCTCAGCGCGAATTTCTTTCACGGGATATTTGGGACGGTAATTCGGTTCGCAGTTCCTACGGCGTTTAATCGATCTGCTTTTATTTCGGTATACCTCGTTTCAATTGGTCTGTTTTTCTGCATTTAGCCGAGGAAGTTAAAATTAGTCGACGCGACGCAGCATTACATGTGGAAGTCACTGACTTCCAGCGATGAACTGAGCTTTCTTCGATTCGACGTAAAAAATTGTTCCGCGCCGCAACACGAATAGTGAAGAATATTACGTATTATATAAACAGTTATACCTAACTTGATTTACAAAACTGTTCAATTTTGAATGTTAATTCGTTAAAAGTCATAATTATAAAAAAATTAATTAAACCACAACTGATTTTAATACTTTTTTTTAAGTTACACATTTCAATACTAGATAAGGAAGATTATTTAAAGATTATTTTTTAAGATCGTTTTATGCACAATGACAAATTTATCTTGAAAGTAAATGATTAAATATAGACGTTGATGTAGCACCTCGAACTATTTTTATATATATAAAAAAGAATGTATGTATGTATGTATGTATGTATGTATGTATGTATGTCCTTTATACACTCTTAAACTATTCGACCGATTTTTAACCAAAAGTATATGAAATAGGGGTAGAATTTTCCGGGGAGTGTTATAGGGTGTATAGTTTTTCGTTACCGATTTTCTGAAAACCGGTTTTTTTAATTTCTTTAATTTTTCGAGAAATAATTGACCGAATTTTAAAGAATTGTATATAAAATAGGGTTAGAATTACCTGGGGAGTGCTATAAAGTGTATAATTTTTCGTTACCGATCTTTTTGGAAGACGGTTCCGAAATTTTTTCAATTTTTCGGGAATTTATTGACCGAATCTTAAAGAATTGTATATAAAACAGGGGTAGAATTTCCCGGGGAGTGTTACAAACTGTATAATTTGTATAGCCGATCTTTTTGGAAACCGGTTTTTTTAATTTTTTAAATTTTTCGGGAAATAATTGATTGAAATATATGAAATAGGGGTAGAATTTTTCGGGGAGTGTCACTATGTGTATAGTTTTTTGTTACCGATTTTTTGGAAACCGGTTTTTTTAATTTTTTTAATTTTTCGGGAAATAATTCACCGAGAGGGAAAGAGGGAGAGAGGGAGAGGAAGAGAGAGAGAGCGAGAGAGCGAGAGAGAAAGAAAGAGAGAGAGAGAGAGAGAGAGAGAGAGAGAGAGAGAGAGAGAGAGAGAGAGAGAGAGAGATTTTTTTGATTTGATCATTTATTATGCCCAAACAATGGCTACAGGGCAAAAGGATACATAGAAAATATAACTGCAAGCATAAAAGAGTAATATAGCTGTTACAAAACATTGCGATCACAATACTAAAGCAGTTAATATTACAGCAATTACAAGAATATAGCATTTACAAGATGCAAAGATACAGTGTAATATAAACAATAGCGAAATAAAGCGGACAGACGTTAGTATGATGTGCATGCTCTCTCTCATAAAGCAAGCAACTAGCAATCTCACTAATATAAACTGTAAGAACTGACGCAACTTAAAACATACGTATGATTAGCAAAAGTGAGTACAACAAATTGGTAATTAAGATAAAGTATAAATCCAGTAAGAAAGCATAATTAAAAATAGCGTTAGCGTGCCGTATAATAAAAACCAGAGAAGAGAACAGGTCAAACAAGCCTTGCAAGGTCAGAGTTAGAGTTGACATAAATAACAGGTTTGCCTTCAGAACGCCTGACACGTATTCGACCGCGTCGTAACCAAACATGCTTATAAGACCTTTCTCTAGCAACGCGCTTAGTTAATTGTAACAATTCGTAAGTGTCTTTGGAGAGAAGCTCATTTACAAGAACACCTCTATCAGAATTGTTACCGCACACATCACTTTGCTTAAGCAGTCTTTTGGCTCTTTTTTTGCTATAATAATGTCGCGGACAGCACTCGAGGCTAAGGTAACTATACAAGAGCGACTAAATACAGTTGATACAAGTCTGTCATGAACTGCCGCTGGCGGAGAATTCCTAACTACAGTTCTTGCATCAAGAATATGACACGAGAGATGCGGAACATCGAGAGCGTTGAACACATTATGAGCAAGCTCAGAAGGAGTAACAGATAAAGTCGCCGGCAGTCCCGATATAATCAGCTCATTGCCCTCACAAGTCTGCTGAGTAGACTGAGCAGCTTTTAAGTCTCGGAGCTTGCGCACTAAATTAGCGTTTTCTTGTTCTAACTTGGCAATGCGCTGACGGTTTTGAGCTACGGTGTCCGCAATCTGAGTTAAACAATCGAGCTTATCAGCAATTCCCTCACTTGTCCGCTTTTGACTTTCAATTAAAGCTAAAAATCTAGCTTCTGACTCCTCATTTGTCCGCCGTTGACTCTCAATAAAAGCTAAAAATCTAGCTTCTGACTCCATTAGCTTCACCATCAGCTGGCGCAAAAGCTCGTCAGCAGAATTAGGCAAGTATGAACGCGAGAAAGAGGCACTATCTGCATTATTAGATGTAGTCAGTGTAAGAGGCATGATAAACAAAAGTGAGTCTTACTACAAGCAATAGTGGACTACGTATCAACGAAAAGTAAATCACAAGAGATGCCGTATAATTAGATGTAAAAATCACTTCATATAGATCCGCAAGCACAGTATTACGTATTACGTCGTCGGCTACCAAACGCAATAACCAATCAACAGTCCCTCAGGCAGCACGCACTCGGAGATAGCATGTAGAAAGAGAAGCGTAGTAGCAGGCATATGCGTAGTAATGATTGTAAAGGTCGCTTCACGCTGATCGGCAAGCCCAGTTAGCCGCCAATCAGTAACGTGCACAAGATGTGAACAAGCAGAGAAGCAAAACGATGAAAGGCGCATGCGCAGCTAAGATCCACGTCTTCCACAGGAAGAGCCACAAGTCAGGTTAAAGTGGGCGATAATATTTGCAGCAGAAATGCTCACCACAGGCAGCAATCGCCAAAAGGATAACAATTGTGCGTGACAAGCAACAAAAAACCTGCTCGATTCTGTAACAAAAATTGCCCGAAGGCAGCTTTCGGCAGATATATGTCTAATCGAAGCAGGAGCGACAGAACAGACACGCACGCTGTACTCACGAGAGAGAGAGAGAGAGAGAGAGAGAGAGAGGGAGGGAGAGAGAGAGAGAGAGAGAGAGAGAGAGAGAGAGAGAGAGAGAGAGAGAGAGAGAGGGAGGGGGAGGGAGAGAGAGAGAGAGAGAGAGAGAGAGAGAGAGAGAGAGAGAGAGAGAGAGAGAGAGAGAGAGAGAGAGAGAGAGAGAGAGAGAGAGAGAGAGAGAGAGAGAGGAGGAGAGAGAGAGAGAGAGAGAGAGAGAGAGAGAGAGAGAGAGAGAGAGAGAGAGAGAGAGAGAGAGAGAGAGAGAGAGAGAGAGAGAGAGAGAGAGAGAGAGAGGGAGAGAGAGAGAGAGAGAGAGAGAGAGAGAGAGAGAGAGAGAGAGAGAGAGAGAGAGAGAGAGAGAGAGAGAGAGAGAGAGAGAGAGAGAGAGAGAGAGAGAGAGAGAGAGAGAGAGAGAGAGAGAGAGAGAGAGAGAGAGAGAGAGAGAGAGAGAGAGAGAGAGAGAGAGAGAGAGAGAGAGAGAGAGAGAGAGAGAGAGAGAGAGAGAGAGACGGACGGACGGACGGACGGACGGACGGACGGACGGACGGACGGACGGACGGACGGACGGACGGACGGACGGACGGACGGACGGACGGACGGACGGACGGACGGACGGACGGACGGACGGACGGACGGACGGACGGACGGACGGACGGACGGACGGACGGACGGACGGACGGACGGACGGACGGACGGACGGACGGACGGACGGACGGACGGACGGACGGACGGACGGACGGACGGACGGACGGACGGACGGACGGACGGACGGACGGACAGACAGAGAGAGAGAGAGAGAGACTATTTGCGTGTCTTAATACACATGTTCTCCGGGGCGAAGCCCGGCAGGGCATGCTAGTTTACACATATACTTATATATACATATATATATATATATATATATATATATATAGAACGATGTTTCATCAAAGCTTTTGTTCCAAAAGTAGTAAAGTGAGCTGTAGTAATGGTAATTTAAAGATCGCAAGTGATGTGGAAGATATTTAACAAATAATATTTTACAAATCTGTCATCGCAACAATCATTTATTATAAACTTCATAATGTTTTGCGCGCAAGTGCATCTGGCTGAAGCCCCGCTGCGCGATTTATACACGATCGTTTCTAATAGTCCGGGAGCCAGCTGCCATTTTAAGTGAATTATTTTAAGAAATCTGAGATTTTCGGCTAGTGTTCAATTCGGTCTGCTAATAAACGAAGTGAACGTCAGCTTCCATGGTAGCGGTGGGTGTTGCCGCGGCAGCCACCCACACACGTATAATTATAATAAAAATAAACCGACATAAAGAAAGCTGAGATTTTTTTTGTACGTTTATTATGATCTAAATAAAAGGAAAATAATAATCAGCTGACTTCATGGTGGGGGGTTGTACGTCAGCTTCCCGTCCAAACATGCGAAAAATATGCGTTGAGTAAACTTATACTAAGAAAGCTGAAATTTGGGGAAGTGATAGTCGACTTTAACAGTTTCACGAAAATAATTGTCCGTTGAGCTTTTCGCGGTGGAAAAGTGCTCAGCCGACGACTGAAAAATGCGGCGCATCGCTATGCGCGCGGGCGCGTGGCATCCTTCACTGCATCAGCTGAGCACTTTTCCACTGCGAAAACCTCAGCGGACAATTATTTTCGTGTAACTGTTACAGATAACTATAAGTTTACAAAGTTTTAGCTTCCTTGGTTTCAGATAACTTGATTTTTATTAATAAAACGGTGCGTATATGCGCGCGGACGCGTTGCGCCTATCTCACGGCATCAGGTGCTTCTCTCTCACGCTAAATTATGTTATTGATTATATTCAAATATGTAATTATATTTAACGCATTTATTGACAAAAATAATTTGATAAAATACAGACATATCTCTGCGCACCATAGTACACAGGTTCATGTTATGTCGCGTAATCGGTGCATTTTTATTCGTCCCGACCTTTTGCTCAATTCGCGAAACAATCTAAAGAATGGCAAGGTATCTGTAATAAGGGAATACTTTGTAGTTCTCGACCGCAAAAGAATTGTTTTACGGTTGAATAAATATTCCTTTGAGCAGAGACTGCAAATTCACGCAAACGTTTTAGCGATCATCTTTTTATGAATCTGAAATCGAATTTAATGAAAACTCCGTCGTTCGTCATTTTCGAAACTTAGTAATATCGAGTATGTGTTTCAATAATATTTAATATCGAACTAAAAATATGCTTGCAGGTAGACGTCAAATTAAAATTCAATTTCAAGTTACATTTGCTTCAATGTAACTGAAGTGAATTTTGTTCACAATATCGCTGGAAACAATGCGGAATACCATTCAAAGATTCAAGAAAACGTTCGTGTTTCGCCAGAAACGAAAACGAAAGGATTTTGATCCTGTTAGCTCGCGGCTATATCTATATTTCATGTTTCTTTCAATAATGATGTTTCGACTGACATACGGACAAACGGAAAGTACATATGGTTTATTCAGCGACACTAAAGTTATTGCCTCAACTTGTATAATTTTCCGATTAGGTCGCGTAGCTGCAAAATTATTCAAAGAGATGTATCCGACGACAGTAATTTCAAATAAATTGATAAGCTCTATCTATAGTTTCACATATCCTCGCCTTGATCGATGCCCTCGCCTTTGTCAGAAACCATGCCTTGAACTGCATCCTCGCTTTCGGCAGAAAACTCGCCTCGATCCACATTCTCACCTTGAACAGCAATCTCCTCTTGAATAGCACTGTCGTTTTGACTAAAAAATAATTACAGTTAGTTATACACGATATGTAAATCATCACGTTTGAATAGTAGCTACGTTCGAAAGTTACTTCGTTTTCAAGGGCACTGAAAATACTTACTCTCTTTCTGAAGATGAAGATGCTTGTTTATTTGGATCGTATCTTCTCTGCTTCGGCGGCAAAGCTGTGAAGCGGGCGTAGCAGTTACTGTGGTATTTCTGATAATTATCAACTTTTGCATGCAATACAACGTCCGCCGAATGCAAATGATGTTCCTGCCGAATCTTTAATACAGTTAAACACTTGCTCAACGTATCTTCATCGAAACACTTTAATTTGCCACTTTTTTGTGGCAAAATACACAGAAACTCAGAACATTTGACATTTTCGTTGTGCATGTACTCTACTCAAGTATAACAGACACACTGGCTTGGCGTTAGTAGCGATTTCGGACACGCTGCGCACGACATAATATTATATATACGTATTTACTGTTTATATTGTCATGTATACATATTTAAGGGTATAATTGAGCGTCAGAAATAAGCAGCTGAGTGCGATAGGCGCAATGCGCCCGCGCGCATATACGCACCGTTTTATTAATAAAAATCAAGTTATCTGAAACCAAGAAAGCTAAAACTTTGTAAACTTATAGTTATCTGTAACAGTTACACGAAAATAATTGTCCGCTGAGATTTTCGCAGTGGAAAAGTGCTCAGCTGATGCAGTGAAGGTTGCCACGCGCCCGCGCGCATAGCGATGCGCCGCATCTTTCAGTCGTCGGCTGAGCACTTTTCCACCGCGAAAAGCTCAGCGGACAATTATTTTCGTGAAACTGTTAAAGTCGACTATCACTTCCCCAGATTTCAGCTTTCTTAGTATAAGTTTACTCAGCGCATATTTTTTGCATGTTTGGGCGGGAAGCTGACGTACAACCCCCCACCATGAAGTCAGCTGATTATTATTTTCCTTTTATTTAGATAATAATAAACGTACAAAAAAGTCCTGTCCTGTTTATTTTTATTATAATTATACGTGTGTGGGTGGCTGCCGCAGCAACACCCACCGCAAATGCGCAAGCTGACGGTCACTTCATTTAGTAGCAATACTAAATGAACCATACAGCAAAATCTTAGGTTTCTTAATTTTGGTCATAAAAAATGGCAGCTGTCTCCCGGACTATAACGGATGACGTGAAAGCATGCTGTTGGCGCGAGTCGCGCGAGGTAAGGTGCACCTTGCAAAGCAAGGTGCGTGCTGCCGCTGTCGCCACCGCGACTACGTGGCTTTGGCATCTGATAAGGTCAGCGGAAACTCACCTTCTATTATAGGCCAAGTTTGCTCGACACTCGACTCTTTAGGTTATCAATACGAACTCCCGTAATTGCACTTGCTCCTAAAAGTGAGTTCGCAGACTCGCCTTCTTTTTTTGTCTTTCGCGTCAAAGATGAGGCAGTATTGAATACAATTAATTTTATGAGAAGTATAAGGGCACAAAGAGGGGCACGCTTTTTATAACCTAAATATTACGTGTAAAACTTGCCCATAATTTCGAAGACTTAAAATAAAAATTTGTGAGTTATTTTGTAATCTATTTTTGTCTTGCAATCTGAAAAAAGGAAAACTACGCTTAACATATCAAGAGCAACTGCATTGTAAGTTTTACTCGTTACCAAGAATAAATTAAAAATATCGCCACACGCGTACTTATCTAAGGTCAAGCGTTCTCGAACACTGTTATCGATAAGCATAGTGGCGTAGTGGCTCGCGTCTCGAGTCACTGCTTTTTTTAAATCTGTTGTTATTTTATTTGTTTCCTATGTATAATTATCTTTAGTGTTTATGCAGACGCTCGATAATAACGCACCGCAAACGCGTAACAAAAGTATATGCATTTTATTGTTGGAAACGTTCGGAGATGCGTATTATCACGTGTCATGATTCGCTTCAACATATGCACAAAAAGTACCGAGATTTTATCCGAGCTGAAGTTCAGACACGCATAACTCAATACGTTCAATATTAACGAATATTTAAACTAATATTTGTTCCTTGTTCCTTATACTTTTGATTGTGCGGGGATCTTAAGACTACATGTTTTTTTTTCTATTGTCAATGATTTAAGGTTAAAGTCACGTGGCAAACAGATTTTGATCTCCGTTCCCGCAACACGATCACGGAGTATTGTGGCCGACTTCTATCGATTCGACTGAAAGTAACAACGTTTTCCGCGCGTAAAAGTGAGTTAGCGAGTGAGCTGAAAGCTCTCGTATTGGCGAAGTTTCAAGGGCAACACGCGGCAAATAGGGTAAGCCGTTTAATGTCTTGAACGTGTCACAAACGTTACTTCAACTTCCGTTAACGACAATATCTTTGGTTAAGAAAAAAAAAAGAAAAGAGAAACTGTAGGCTTCGCGATTTTTAACGAAATTTTCAGTGGAGTCTCCACTCAAATCTATATCTAAAATCCATATTTTAGATTTCAGTAGTCTCCACTCAAATCTATATATATTATCTAAAAAGCATATCTTAGATTTGAGTGGAGACTTCACTCAAATTTAAGTCCAAAAAGCATGTCTTAGATTTTGAGTATGTAGTTTTCTACTTGAAAATATACATGATATTATATACTATTTGAAAAGATAAAGACTTTTTAACCCTCCGTATAGGGATACGTTTTTTTGGTATCTTCTCAGTCCGTCATGTTCAACGCTATTTTTTCCTACCTTAAAGTAGGTATTTAAAAAAATCTGAAAAGATTTACAAGTCTGTCTACATTGTAGTTGACGATTTTATAGTCATTTTGATAAACTTTATTTATTTAATATTTTTTGCCAGGTTTGCAAGTTTTATATTTACGAGCAGATATTATTTTGGCTCGGATCCATAGGCCCACGTATGCACACGGAGGATTAATTTTGTAATACGTAAAACGATGTTTCTCAAAAGGAAGTTTTTCATTTGGCTCTTCTGTTCTGGTTTCCGCTAAGATGTAATGTGTAAAGTTGACAGATTAGCGAAATAAAGTCGTCAGAAGGTATCGCGCGATTCTTGGTGTATGTACATAGTGCATAAATAAATAACAAGCGACTGTAACACGCGGCGATGTTAGTTAAAAATAATTTAAGGAGGTTCGATGGCTTTATCGGAGGGAGTAGTGGGACGCGGGGGTTTTGGAAACAGCGCACTAGCGTTTGAAGTAGTGGGAATGAAGGAGATTGCTCTGATTGGTCGCCGCGTGCGTATAATGCGTGCTGCTGTTTACGTCGTTCACGACCGTGGCAGTCTAGCAGACGAAAAATCAAGCAATATATGCTTTAATAATTAATTTTTCTACGAAATGTGCGGTAACCTTCCTCTTTCTTTCGCTCATTTATTTGTAAATTATTAAGTTACATGTGCATATTTTTCTTTTCTTATTATTTGCATTTTTTCTTGCACTTATTTCATTCTGAAGGTATATGCAATATATTATTTCCCATAAAAACCTATGTTAAAAATGCAGCCAGTTTTATGAAATTTTAATATGTTGTTCTGGAATGCAAAATAGAATTATGTGAATTTTTTGGGAATTTTTCACCGTCCCGTTTTGAAAAAAATCTAATCCAAAAATTGTACTTTTTAAATTTTTGGAGTAGATTTTTTTCAAAATGGGACGGTGAAAAATTTCTAAAAAATTCACATAATTCTATTTTGCATTCCAAAATAACATATTAAAATTTCATGAAACTCTGCATTTTGTTGTAGCCATCGAACTTCCTTAATTCCATCGCGAAACTGCCGACGGCTAAAACCGAAAAAAGGAGAAACGAGAGATTGCAATCTCCGCGTGTGTATTTTAGTAACGAAGCCGTCGTCCATGGAATTTCCATCTTTTCTTTCTTAAAACGCGAACACGTTTAATTCTCTGGTAGTGCTTTTAAACGCCGCTTAAATCTTTAAAAGATTAAATCTTTTTCAGCACGAGAACACGAGTTACATGAATAGATCTGCATTTATATTTAAATATATTTACGATACCGCACGTTTTATCATCCATATGAAATATTTTTATCGTCAAAGTGAATAAAAGAACAGAATTTATTATATGATTTTTTTGTGAATGTTTAGGCGAGTTAAAAGTATCGCATCTGTGGTTTTTAGACACGATCCAGAAAAAGTAGCAAGAAGAAATTATTTTGAAAATAATATATTTACAAAAGTTTAAAAAATTGTACAAAAATATTTTTATTTCATATGTACATAAAAAGTAAGTTTTTATAAAATAGCATGATATTTTTTTATAAAAATAATATTTGTTTTATAAAAATTATTTGTTTTTTTTGTGTGCAATTAAATTTCATATTAATTAAATACGATCGGACTTAAATTACGCGGGATAAATCTCTGTCGTAATAACAGATCGCGTTAGCGAGCGTATCTTTTCGTATGGCGTTTATTAATTCTCCGTGTATAATGTTCATGACGTAACGTTTACACACATATCGTTCTTTGTTAATCGGCTCGACTCGTTCAGCGCGTGAGACAGGTGCATTTTTTCCGCCTGGCGTAATCGCACGCTCGCACGTGTAAAGTTCGTTACGTGTCGCACGTGCTATTTATAAACTCGCGGATTAGTGACGTAAATTCGGAACGAAATAATTACGCGCGTTTGCGCGCTCGCGTTTTTACATAATTAACCTTCACGGCATTATTTACTGTGCGCTTGTGCCGCGGTATATCGCATTCCCCCATTTACGCGCGATAACCGGCTGCTCGCTCTCGGATAACGGGTCCTTACGCAGCCGCTGTATTAATTCATCGCTCGGCTATGAATTGCCGGCCATATCCTGACAGTCGATTTCCTTCTATTCGCTCGAGCGTCGAAAGCTGTATTATCTTTTTCCGCAATAATCATAATAATCAAATTCAATCAGGGGTTTGTCGTTGGCTTTTCTTTTTTTACACATTTTACACTATTACTTGTATTTAATTTTATCGCCGTGATTCTTCGCGCGAGCTTTGGTATGTGCGGATTTTATATCTCGCGTGTGACGCATGTATTTTGGGTAAAAAAATAAAGTTAACTGACCGTGTATAAATATTTGAATAGGGGAGAAGTGAATACATTTGAATGCTATAGGGCACATTTAAATAATTTAAATATTTTATATTGTAATAGAAAGTTTTCGGTTGTTCGTTGGTTTTTTTTCGCAGATGCATTAATGACACTTTTTATAAATGAACGATAGCTTTCTATCACGGTGCGAGATATGTTCATAAGTTGCTCAAATCTATAATAACTGTGATCAAAGATTGAAGTAACTGGATATCAAGGATTTATATAAAAATATTGTATATATTTCTGAATTGATAGCGCGATTGAAGAAAGAATGATTCCTCGTAGGAAAATATATCGGAAATGCAGAATAAAAATTTTTTATCCTACGTTGTTTATTTCTATTTTCATCGAGAAATCGTTTCCTTCTTAATTTGGCAATATCGTCGGAAGAAACTTTGAGAGTCACTGCTATCTGGCGAGTTTTTTCGACGCGCAACAAGAGAAACGAAACCGGAAACTACCGTCGTGTATATTTTGGTAACGAAGATTCCGGTAACGGGAAGGACAGGAGGAAGTGCGGGGAAGGAGCCGATTCCTCGAGTCGCCGCAAAATTTCGGAGCCGACGGTTCCTATACCGGTCGCTGCAGGGATGGAATCCGATATATACGATTGCGAGAGAGGCGCAGACCGCCGTGTATGTGTCAGACGTATAATCGGACGATTACGCTCTCGTAATAATAGGTCTGAATTCCGAGTAAACCGATTCGCCGCCGATACTTTCTTCTACGTGTTCTATATATGTAGTCTATGAGAAATTTCAAACGCTCACAAAAAGAAGCGCTCGCACAATTTCGTCGACAGCTTCAATCGCAGCTCAGCAATCTTGTTTCTCTTTTTGCTTTTCCGAATCTTGACCGGGGCAGGTCGAATCAGCTTAACTTTGTTGGCTTTTATGTTAGACGAGAATCAAACATTTTAGAAGCGTAGAATATTTATACGTAGAATATTTTTAATTATGATAATTTAGAACCGCCATGTTTGATTATTATTGATCTGAACTGTTTAACTGAATATTGTGATAGGTACTATAATATTGTGATATATATGTCTCTCATGTGGTATGCATATTCAATGACTATCAAAGCATGATTAAAAGAATATAGAATATACCTTGTACTAAAAGACATAAAAATATAATTCTAATATTAAATATCCCAAGTTAAGTATATAAAAGTATTAACTGCACATTCGCAGCCGCTGATGTAATTTTACGTTATTTTATATCAGTACAAAATTATCTTTTTCAAAAAAGGTAAGAAAAAGTGCCAAGTACACGCAATGTATTTTGTAAATTCAAAAATCTAACCTAAGTGGTAGCTTTATATCTTTTTCACAAAATTATATTATCTAACTTAACTCAAGTGACATGTACATCAAAAAAAGATGTGAAATCTTTAAATTAAATTGTGCCAATTGT
This sequence comes from Temnothorax ravouxi, assembly GCA_030770255.1. Taxonomy (NCBI): domain Eukaryota; kingdom Metazoa; phylum Arthropoda; class Insecta; order Hymenoptera; family Formicidae; genus Temnothorax; species Temnothorax ravouxi. The sequence continues at coordinate 36,368 of JASTWP010000061.1, forward strand.
AAAGAGAATATGTATATTGCTTTGAAAGATAATTGTTATGCAACTATTTTAAAGAAATAGAACCAATGGTATCTTTGTATTCCTATTCAAGGGTCTTCCTATTCTAAACCCAAGTGATAATAGCTTTTAATAGCTTCTTAATTCTCTTTAACAAATTTTTAATATTACAAAGAATTATTTTAATTACAAAGAATTAAAGAAGTAACAGTACAAAATAAAAATATTTAATTAAAACAAAATAAATAAATTTTTCTTGTAAAAAAACTTGGCGCTGCTAGACTTTGAAATTTAAACATTAAAAGGCCGTAGCCGGATAAGAAGGGTCAATGTGCCCCCGCACGGATCATGCTCATTTTTTTTGCATTGATTGCTATCAGTGTCACTTACAATTTGGTCAAATATTAGCTCTTAATATTGAACCGTTTTGCTGTAAAAAATAAAAATAAAAATTTTTAAAATAATTTATATCTTTTGATCAGCTTAACCGATTTTGATAAAATTTTAATATGTTGTAGATATCATTGAGACACATTTGTGGAAAATTCGGTAAAGGTTTCTGATGACAGAAACATTGATAAAAAAAATAAATAAATGTTCTTGATTTTTTTTGGTTCCGATATCTTTCTTGTACAATTACGAAAAGATTTTTCTAGAATCTTGGAGTAGTTTCCTATCTGACATAATTTTTTGGAAGCGATAAAATGGGTAGGCGGTACTTTTAAAAAATAAAATATTTTTATTTATTTTTTTTAAATATGATATGCTTTTGGTACCATCGCCATATATTTTATGTAGAATTTTGGGATAGTATTCTACAACAAGTAATTTTTTCGAACCAATGAAATAGGTAGGCGGAAGTAAAAAAAAATATTGTTCTTTATTTTTTTTAAATTATGATATGCTTTTCGTTAGTTAGTTATGTCCTGTCGCTCTTATCCAGAGCATAGGGCCTCGACGAAGCTATGCCAGCGCACCCTGTTCCGAGCGAGAACTCTCAGCTCTCCGAAAGTCTTTTCCATTCCTCTAGCCTCCTCCTCCACGGTCCTTCTCCATGACGTCCTCGGCCTGCCCCTCTTTCTTTTCCCCTGGGGGTTCCACGACAGGACTTGGCGTTCAATGGCGTCCTGGTCTTTCCGAAGGGTGTGTCCGATCCATCTCCACTTCCTTCTTTTAATTTGGGTGGCAACGGGCTCTTCTTTAGTTTGTTTTCAAAAATCTTCGTTGGATATGACATTGGGCCAAAAAATTTGGAGCATCTTTCTTAGACATCTGTTAATGAAGACCTGAAGGTTCCTACTAATCTCTGTGGTGACCTTCCATGTTTCACAACCATACAATAGCACTGCCTTTACGTTGGTCTTAAAAATGCGGAGCTTAGTCGCAATGGAGATTTCTCTTGCCCTCTAGACGGGGTAGAGTTGAATGAAGGCGGCATTCGCCTTGCGGATCCTCGCTCTCACGTCCGCAGCCGCTCCTCCATCCTGGGTGACCATACTTCCGAGGAAGTAAACTCCGTGACCTCCTCGATGTCCACACCGTTCACCATCAGTTTCCTCCGGTCCCTGGTGTTTACTTTCATAACTTTTGTCTTTGAGACGTTTACTTTGAGGCCGACGTTCCCGGCCTCGCGCTCCAGGTCCCGCAGTTTCTTTTCTATATCAGCGTGCCTGTGTGACAGGAGACATATATCGTCAGCAAAATCAAGATCTTCTAGTCGTTCAGTCAACCCTCACTGAATGCCTCTCTTCTTCCCTCTCATGATGTTTCCCATTACTTCGTCCAGCACAAGGAGAAAGATCGTTGGTGACAGAACACATCCCTGTCGTACTCCCGACGAGACTGTGAAGGGCTCCGTGACTCCTTCCTCGTGGATGACTCGGCATTTGTAATTGTTGTATGTTTCCTTGATAACTTTCGACACTTTCTCCGGTATTCCATACTTCCTTAACGCTTTCAACATGCTCTTCTTTCTGAGGGAGTCGAATGCCTTCTCGAAGTTCACAAACAGAATATGGAGGTGGGAGACGAACTCATTTGACTGTTCGATGATGATGCGGAGGGCATTAATCTGGTCAGTGCACGATCGATTACTCCGGAATCCTGCTTGTTCCTTCCGCAGCTTCATTTCCACCTGACTTTGGATTCTATTTAGGATCACTCGTGTTAGCACCTTACTCGGAATCGAAAGCAAGGTTATTCCTCTCCAATTGTTACATTTAGTAGCGTCTTCTTTCTTCGACAGTTTAACCAGGATCCCCTCTTTCCACTCCTGCGGCATACTCTCCGACCTCCATATTTTGGTGAACAGAGGGTGCAAAAGGTCAGTGGTAGCGTCCGCATCAGCGGTCAAGAGTTTGGGTGCGATATTGTCCACACCTGGGGCTTTCCCGTTTTTTAGCTGTTTAATTGCCGCTTTGATCTCTCCTCTGGAGGGTGGCTCGGTACTAATTACGTTTCCACCTCTCTCTTCACCATCCTCCTCGTTATCCCGCTCGAGTTCAGGTTCAGGCTCACTTACGCTCTCTCCATTGAGTAGCTCCATGAAGTGCTCCCTCCACCTTGCAAGCTGAGCCTTCCTGCTTGCGAGAAGTTCCCCCTTTTTGTGTCTCACCGGACGGCCGTGAACGGCTCTTTTCCGGGATAGTGTCCTTGTGATGTTATATAGCTCCTTCATGTTGCCGGCGCCTGCCATCGCTTCCGCTCTTGCTGCAAGGTCCGAGACCCACCTCGCACGGTCGGCCCTGGCGCTCCTCTTCACCTCCCTATCCCTGGCCTTGTATGCCGCTTGGAGCTGGGTTTTCTGGAGTCGAGTCTTGCTGTTATTCAGCTTCAGCTTTACCTCTCGCCGTTGTTCTATACAATCCCAAGTGGTTTGCGACATCCACTTTTTTCTACTGGAGTTCTTATATCCAAGCACCTCCTCCGCTGTACTCTTAAGGGCTGTCTTTACTTTTGCCCAGTGTTCCTCGATACTAGCCTCCTCTATACATAAACCCTCAAACCTGTTCTTCAATTTCAGTGTGAACTCTTGTCTGTTATCTTTGCTCTTTAGTTTTCCAACGTCGAACCTCCTGTCTTGCGCCTGGAATCGCTTCCTTACAGCGGCAATCTTGATTCGGACGTTTGCGGTCATGAGGTGGTGGTCGCTGCCGATGTCCGCCCCTCTGCGGTTTCTGACATCCAAGAGAGATTGCCTCCATTTCCTGCTGATAGCAAAATGATCTATCTGGTTCTGGGTGCGGAGGTCCGGGGAAATCCACGACACCTTGTGACTCTTCTTATGGGGAAAGACGGTGCCCCCGATGACCAGGCTGTTGCTGGCGCAGAAGTCCACCAGAAGTTCCCCGTTGTTGTTGATGGTTCCTAGGCCGTGTCGTCCCATCACTTGCTCCAGCCCAAGGTTGTCCGAGCTTATTTTTGCATTAAAGTCACCCATCGCTATTAGAATATCCTTCTTACTGGTCTGTACTGTTGCCTGCAGTTCCGCGTAGAAGCTGGTTTTGGTTATCTCTTCCGCGTCCTCCGTAGGTGCATAGCACTGGATGATCGAGATGTTTCTCACCCTCCCCCTGAATCTGGCGCACATGATTCTGGACGACACAGGCTTCCAGTCTAATAGGCTGTTTTTTCCTCTCTTATTCAGAAGCAGTCCCACTTCCTCGGTGTGCGGGTCATCCTCGTTTGGTTTTCCCGAGTAGAGGAAAGTCCATCCGCCAGAGGTCACCATTTCCCCAAATTTGTTTCAACGTACCTCACTCACCCCCAGGATATCCAATTTGAACATTCCAAAAGCCAGTAATTGTGTCCCTTTTTATGCCAAATGTTGTCTCCGAATCAGAATCCGTCCGGCTGCTTCTCTTGGTTTCAGTAATAGTTAGGTTTTTTTAAACTGCTGCGAGTTATTAGCCCACATCAGCCGAGTGCCATGGTGGGGCCGCTCCCTTAAAGCCCTGGCACTTGCTCCCAACTGCGATCTCGTTGTTGGTGGAGAATGTCATTTCCTACAGTTCTCAGTAGTGGTATGGCTATCCCGCCAATAGGGTGCACCGCTGGAAGGTGAGGTTGACGTTTGGACAGCAGAAGCTTTATATTACGCTAGACTGTCCCATTGGCACCCCATGCTTTTCGTACCATTGCCATATTTTTTTGTAAACTTTTGAGACAGTATTCTATAACAAGTAATTTTTTCGAACTAATGAAAAGGGTAGAAAGTACTTTAAAAAACAAAATATATATTTTTTAAATTATTAGATATAGTTTTTTAGTACCATCGTCATTTTTATTTAGAATCTTGGAATGGAATCCTACAACAAGTAATTTTCCGAAATCGATTAAATAAATATATGCAAGTACTAAAAAAATAATAAAATAAATTAAATTGAAATAATTGTGAAAGGATAAACTATAATCGTATTAAATCAAATGTTTATTAATGAAGTACACATACACATACACGTACACATACACTCAAAATAATGACGTACACATACACATTCGTTCACATAATCACTCTCATACTATTATTTATAGTTATATGGATGAACTAATCTTCATCACTATCTTCATTGATAATAGGCGTGATGCCGTCTGCTTTACATATATTTTAATATTTTTTTATATTTAAATATATTTAAGACAGACGGCATCACGCCTATTATCAATAAAGATAATGATGAAGATTAGTCCATCTATATGAATATAAGTATGAATAGTGTAAATAAGTATGAGAGTGATTATGTGAACGAATGTGTATGGGTACTTCATTAATAAACATTTGATTTAATACGATTATAGTTTATTCTTTCATAATTATTTCATTTTACTTTATTTTATTATTTTTTTAGTACCTGTACCTATTTATTTAATCGATTTCGGAATATTACTTGTTGTAGAATTCCATTCCAAGATTCTAAATAAAAATATAGCGTTGGTACCAAAAAGCTATGATAATTTTGAAAAAAAATATTTTGTTTTTTTAAAGTACCTTCCACCCATTTTATTGGTTCAAAAAAATTACTTGTTGTAGAATACCGTCTCAAAATTCTACAAAAAAAATATGGCAATGGTACAAAAAACATATAATTTAAAAAAACAAAAAAAAACATTTTATTTCTTTAAACTTCCGCCTACCTATTTTATTAGTTTGAAAAAATTACTTGTTGTAGAATACTATCCCAAAATTCTACATAAAATATATGGCGATCGTACCAAAAGCATATCATATTTTTAAAAAATAAAAAAGAATACTTTATTTATTAAAAGTATCGCCTACCCATTTTATTGCTTCCAAAAAATTATGTCCGATAGGAAACTACTCCAAGATTCTAGAAAAATTTTTTCGTAATTGTACAAGAAAGATATCGAGACTAAAAAAAATCAAGAACATTTATTTATTTTTTTTATCAATGTTTCTGTCATCAGAAACCTTTACCGAATTTTCCACAAATGTGTCTCAATGATATCTACAACATATTAAAATTTTATCAAAATCGGTTAAGCTGATCAAAAGATATAAATTATTTTCGAAATTTTTATTTTTATTTTTTACAGCAAAACGGTTCAATATTAAGGGCTAATATTTGACTAAATTGTGAGTGACACTGATAGCAATCAAAGCAAAAAAAATGAGCATGATCCGTGCGGGGGTACATTAACTCTTCTTATCCGGCTACGGCCTATAAACATTAATACTAAGATTTTTGATTGAATAAAAAACAATAAACATAATTTAGGGAAGAATGCGACAGGAGTAAAAAAGCAGCGCCAAGTTTTTTTACAAGAAAAATTTATTTATTTTGTTTTAATTAAATATTTTTATTTTGTACTGTTACTTCTTTAATTCTTTGTAATTAAAATGATTTTTTGTAATATTAAAAATTTGTTAAAGAGAATTAAGAAGCTATTACCACTTGGATTTAGAATAGGAAGACCCTTGAATAGGAATACGAAGATACCACTTGGGTTTTATTTCTTTAAAGTAGTTGCATAACAATTATCTTTTAAAGCAATATACATATTCTTTTTACAATAGGCACAATTTAATTTAAAGATTTCACATCTTTTTTTGAAATACATGTCACTTGAGTTAAGTTATATAATATAATTTTGTGAAAAAGATACAAATCTACCACTTAGGTTAAATTTTTGAATTTACAAAATACATTGCGTGTACTTGGCACTTTTTTTACTTTTTTTGAAAAAGGTAATTTTGTGCTGATATCACCTATTTTGTAGTGTTAAGCAAGAATCTGCAAAACATTTTTATTTTTTATTTTTTAATTATTCACAAAGTTAGCAATAACAACAAATACATAAAAATTAATAATATTTAAGTAAAAGTAAATTATACATTTCTCACAAAAATTGAAGGAACACTAAATTTATTTTTAAAAATAGGCAAAATTCGAGCAGCTGTAACTTTGTTAAAAATGAATAAAATTTAAATTTTAAGCTTAAAGCGGGGAGCACACACTTCTACATAACGCATAATGCGTAAGCATAAGAAAACTGATTGGTCTATTTCCTTATGCACATGTGTATGGACTAATCAATTTTCTTATGCTTACGCATTATGCATTGTGCAGAAGTGTGTGCTCTCCGCTTAAAATCTAAAGGTTACTATTATTCGTCCAATTTTTATTATGTCTAGACATAATTTTAATTCAGCGAATTAGTCCAGTCAAAATACGATTAGACCTAGAAAAAATTGCAACACAAGGTTTTATTACGTCATTGTGTTCAGAAAAATATACTAAACAACATATTCAAATTCCGCCATTTTCCGCTATCCCTAAGTATGTTTTTTATTAACAATTTATAAACAAATTTGTTTTTCTCCACAAATACGATGAATTTTGAAATTTTTGTAGAGATCAAAGTTGTAGAACAGACAAATATCTACAAAAAATGTTCTTATGAGTTTTTCGAAATATCTCATATTATTTGAGATATTTGCAACGGAAGCTCAAAACATTACAACGCTGCGCGCTTACGGCCAACATTAGCCAATATGGCTCTTCGGTTCGTGGCGTGAATGCGACGTCTTATAAGTTAACGGAACAAAGTAAGCAGAATCGATTTTAATTAATATTTTTATTTGTTGCTCATTTGTTGCTAAAAAGTTGCCAAAGAAAAAAATTTGTTGCTCTGCAAGTTTTCTTAAAAAACGATGTTCCGCTAAGAGAAGATTAAGTTAGCGTGACAATATACATATAACAACGAAATTGCACATAACAATAACGTAAGAATTTGTTGCTAATTTGTTGCTCGCAACATAAATGTAAATAACAGCGGAAAACCACAGCGTGCGGACAATTATAAGAGTAAAGTATTAGAAAAAAGATTGTTGCTTATTTAAATTTGGTACTGGGGTGTATTGTCTGAATTTGTTGCTCTCGATATATTTGAGTTTCGAATTTGTTGCTTGGAAGATAAGTATAAACAATAGCGGAAAACCTCAGCGTGCAGCTAGTTACAAGAGTAAAGTATCAGAAAAAAATTTGTTGCTCGTTTAAATTTGCTACTGGCGTATTGTCTGAATTTGTTGCTCTTGATATATTCAAGTTCCGAATTTGTTGCTTGCAAAATAAGTATAAACAATAGCGAAAAACATCTCAGCATGAAATTCAGACAATACGTCAATACCAAATTTAAACGAGCAGCAAATTCTTTTCTGATACCTTACGCCGCTTATAACTAGCTACACGCTGAGGTTTTCCGCTGTTGTTTATACTTATTTTGCAAGCAACAAATTCCAAACTCGGATATATCGAGAGCAAAAAATTCAGACAATACGCCAGTAGCAAATTTAAACGAGCAACAAATTCTTTTCTGATACTTTACTTTTGTAACTAGCTGCACGCTGAGGTTTTCCGCTATTGTTTATACTTATTTTGCAAGAAACAAATTCGGAACTCGAATATATCAAGAGCAACAAATTCAGACAATACACCAGTACCAAATTTAAACAAGCAGCAACTTTTTTTCTAATACTTTACTCTTATAACTGTCCGCACGCTGTGGTTTTTCGCTGTTATTTACATTTATGTTGCGAGCAACAAATTAGCAACAAATTAGCAACAAATTCTTACGTTATTGTTATGTGCAATTTCGTTATTATATGTATATTGTCACGACTTAATCTTCTCTTAGCGGAACATCGTTTTTTAAGAAAACTTGCAGAGCAACAAATTTTTTCTTTGGCAACTTTTTAGCAACAAATGAGCAACAAATAAAAATAATAATTAAAATCGATTCTGCTCACTTTGTTCCGCTAACTTATAAGACGTCGCATTTACGCCACGAACCGAAGAGCCATATATTGGCTAATGTTGGCCGTAAGCGTGCAGCACTATAATGTTTTGAGCTTCCGTTGCAAATATCTCAAATAAAATGAGATATTTCGAAAAACTTATAAGAACATTTTTTGTAGATATTTGTCTGTTCTACAACTTTGATCTCTACAAAAATTTTAAAATTCATCGTATTTGTGGAGAAAAACGAATTTGTTTATAAATTGTTAATAAAAAACATACTTAGGGATAGCGGAAAATGGCGGAATTTGAATATGTTGTTCAGTATATTTTTCTGAACACAATGACGTAATAAAACCTTGTGTTGCAATTTTTTCTAGGTACCCCCCCTTTTTTCCGTATTTTGACTGGACTAAATTTTTATTATGTCATGACATAATTTTAATTCTGCCGCTAGGGAATTTTTAAGTCGATTCTTATGAATCAAGCTTGAATTCGATGTCTAGGTGTCCCAGGTTACCGATAACAAGGTCCACATAGTGCGCTCCATAGTTTTTGGTGTCCATGTGTATTAATACTTTGAATTTGATGTCCACGTGTTCCAGGTTGCCGATGACGGGTTCCAGATAGTGCGCTTCATAGTTTTCGGTGTCCAGGTGTAATCGTACGTTGAATTCGATGTTTAGGTGTCCCAGGTTGCCGATGACGAGGTCCACATAGTGCGCTCCGTAGTTTTCGGTGTCTACGTGTATTAATACCTTGAATTCGATGTCCACGTGTCCCACGTTGCCGATGACGGGATATATATATATATATATATATATATATATATATATATATATGTCATAAAACGTCGCGGCGTTAAGAGGAGGAGGAGGAGGAGGAGGAGGAGGAGGAGTATCTTAAATAAAATTTTTCACATTTGGACTTTGCGTCGCAATATCTCCGCTCGCAGGGCATGTAGCGGAATATTATTAGAGAAACCCTTCCATAATTGGACCCCAAGCTATCGATCAAGCCTACTTAGAACTTGATCCGTTCACTCGTTATCGAGATCTCAACATCTCGGGTACTCGCAACCCGTCGCGTCGCGTAAAAGAGTCACGGTCGGTCTCGCTTTGCGTGTACTTGGCACGAGACACTACCGTGTCTCTTGATATGTATATAGGAAGGCAGATGACTTCATGATTTATATGTATGATTACTGCTACTATCTAACAATAAATTGATTTCAAGCTCATCAATAAGCATTTGAACAGAGTTAAAAATAGTTTTGATCTGAAAATGAAACAAAGAACTTCTGTTATTTTATTATGGCTTCTAGATCATGAACGTACACACTGGACTTCTATGCATTTGTAGAGGTTGGTAGAAATAATAATAACATAGTCTTAAGTCTTAAAAACGTGGGGAAAGATACTTTGGTGAGGAGTGATTTTCGCATATTACCATATGTAATATATTAACTAATTGGTACTAAGAAGGGATAAAGTTCCGAAAACGGTCTACCTCCGATTTCGATAAAACTTTGTAAAAAAGTTTCATTTTGGGTTAAAATAAAAGCCCTTAAAGCGAATTTTGGCTACTCCTACGAGAAAGCCATTTTTTAAAATTAAATAGTAAAAAGAATGGGAAGTTTAGTAATTATTTAGTTTAGGCGAGCAACTTCCTGTGACCTTGACATATATTAATAAAGAGCACTCTCCTGAGTAACCTTCTAAAGGTTTTAGCCGTCGTTCGTTGTTTATTAAAAAGTTATTAACAATAAAGTTTAAGAAATACAACAGTTTGTGTCAGTTCTAAGGGAAGTAATTTGCTGATATGTGTGTATAGACATTACACATGTAAGCGGTGGGTGGGAGTGAGCCTCGATTCGCGTGGAAAGTTGAGAAAGTCCGAACCGTGCAATGACAGATCTTGGTTCGCTCTTTAAACAGAGGTGGAATGGGATGGGTGGGGTAGGGTGGGGTGGAGTGGATGTTTCTTCGCGGAAAGTTAAAAACTCGAAGTGTACAATGATAGACCTCGTTTTGTTCTGTAAGCAGAGGGTGCGGTGGGGTGGACCTTCAACTCGCTTTACGTAAAAAGTTGAAAACCCATGTGGAACATGTTTTTAATCAACCTTTTTGGGGTTGAGTCAAAAAGCCTTTTGAATCAACATGAAAACTCCTAAAGTACGATTGTTGACTTGAACACAAAAATCACGTATTCTTGTCTAAAATGCTATTTTTGGAGGTGACTTTTAGAATAGAATAAATTTAAAACTATTGGAGTTTTTTTTCAGAAATTTTTTACACATATTTATTGTTGCTTTAAAAACATGTATAAATTTTGTTGGAAAAAAAATAAAGGATAAAGTTCCGAAAACGGCGCACCTCCGATTTCGATGAAACTTTGTGAAAAGCTTCGTTTTGGGTTAAAATGAAAGCCCTTAAAAGGAATTTTGGCGATTATCTCTTATGATAAAGCCATTTTTTAAGATAAAATGATAAAGACCTTCATAATTCTACGGGATGTTATAAATTGAATTGATACTGTTTTTATTGAATAATTTTATGTTTTTATCCTTCCCCGCAGGCAGGAGTGGGTGGGGGTGGACCTCAGTTCGAGTGGAAAGTGTATGCGTGGAGACAGTAGGTTCAGCCCCTCTGCGGGAGGCTCCACATCTTTTAAACTAGACACATAGTGTGCCTTACAAAGTACATGCGTGAACTTTTCACGCGTGGAAAGTTAATATAAATTTTTAAATAATACTTCAATTGTGTGTGTATAAACAGTACCTACACACGTAGGTAAGGGAGGGGCTACCGCCCCTTCTTCGCAAGCAGGGGGGAATGGGGGTGAACCTCGGTTCGCGTGAAAAGTTAAAAACCCGTTTTTTCTTCTTTCGTCGCTTCGTATGAAAAGTTGCATTGTGTAAAAATATTTAATATCTGTAACAGAAATAATTTGTTATAGCAGATAATAGTTAGGATATTGAAAAATCTACATGAAAACATATTGATTTGTACAGAAAGGTCACGTGTTGAAAGTAAAGTAGGGAGAAGTGTTTATACACACCCGTTCGACCAACTATTAAAGGATATTAAAACAATTTATCCAGGAATAACCAAGTAAAATATATTACAAAGCATATATTATTTATGTATTTTACTGTATTTTACTGTAAGTATATAATAAAAACATAAAATTATTCAATAAAAACAGTAGGTATATATTTATAACATCCCGTAGAATTATAAAGGTTTTCGTATAGTTTTTTATCGTTTTATCTTAAAAAATGGCTTTATTATAGGAGTCGCTAAAATTCCTTTCAAGGGTTTTCATTTTAATCCAAAACGAAGCTTTTTACAAAGTTTTGTCGAAATCGGAGGTGCGCCGTTCTCGGAACTCCACTCAAAATAAATGTAACGTTTTGTATACGCTCGGGCTCAATGTTGCGCGGAAAAAACCCCGTAATTGGCGACCAGTGTTGCGGATGTTATGCATCTAAAAAAACCCAAATAGTAGGAGAGCCGGCTGCACAAAACCCTCCCTCATCGAACATCCGGCTGAATTTTATTTGAATTGATAGCTTTTTTAGTGGTTAACCCTGTGCCGGGTTTTATATGCCCTGAAACTTGACCGAAGTGTTAAAAAAAGGGCCACTTCCGGTATGATTTTTTTAGATGAAACCCCTTTAAAGAACATTCGGCTGAAACTTGTGTCTATCGATTCAGGATGTCAAGCACTTTGATAAAAAAATATGCTGCTACCCCCCACCTTGACAGGAACCATGGCAGCAACCTTTAAACGTGACATATTTTCGTACCGTACCTCCCTCACAGAACATCCGATTTTTTTTTGAAAATGTAGCTCGAACATTCCTGAACATAAAAAAACAATGCTGCCATCGCTGGCCTTGACCAAAAATTTTTGTGCCACTCGTAAGTCGCGCGACTTTCAGCTGCCAATTTGTAACGGGTCAATACTTCATTCACAGAACATACGAGAATTTTTTTAATCGCTATTGCTGTTGGAACTATCGACAGTATAGTCCTCGTCGTCACTATCATTATGCTCTATGAATAATTATGCTCTTATGCTCTATGTTCTATGAAGATTCAACTCTTAATGGAGTTGGATCTTCGTGGAACCATAGTGGCGTAAGCTTATCGTTAACGACAATCCATCCACATTCTTCTGAATTGAATTTGACGCAGGTCTCGCTTGTAGCATCTACACATCGCATTAAGGGGGGAGACTTATGTCTTTGACCCTTTTTTTGATAATTTTTTATAAAGAACTGAAAGTATTTATTGAATCCTAATAAAATACATGATAATGTTGACGATCAAATGTACAAGAAAAAAATTTTTTATAGTAGAAAAAATACAAAATGGCGGCGCTGCATCTGCTTGAAGTTGTCGTTTAGATTTTGCGAAATTTTTTTAGAACGTTTTCTATTTTTTAATCTTTTTTGCTAAATTTAGGTTTATGCGCATCGAAGGATCATAATTTAACGAAAAAATTTTGGTTCGTTGATTTCAGTTCATTACAAGGACCTGGGCATTCTCCCGCGCAAAATCTAGACGACAACTTCGAGCAGCTGCATTTTGTATTTTTTCTACTATAAAAAAATTTTTTCTTGTACATTTCATCGGTAACATTATCATGTATTTTATTAGGATTCAATAAATACTCTCAGTTATTTACAAAAAATTATCAAAAAAAAGGGTCAAAGACATGAGTCTCTCCCTTTAATCTAAATAGTGCGAAGAATTTTTTGTTTTGACGTTTTCTAACATGATGGAATGTCATTTGACTCGAAACCTTTGATAACATTTATATTTATGTTTTATATTTACTTTTAAAATTTTAAATACAAAAAAATAAGAATAAGAATAAAGAAATAAAAATACGTGAATGTTATATGAAATTGGCGCGACTTACGGGTGGCACAAAAATTTTTGGTCAAGGCCAGCGATGGCAGCATTGTTTTTTTATGTTCAGGAATGTTCGAGCTACATTTTTAAAAAAAAATCGGATGTTCTGTGAGGGAGGTACGGTACGAAAATATGTCACGTTTAAGGGTTGCTGCCATGGTTCCTGTCAAGGTGGGGGGTAGCAGCATATTTTTTTATCAAAGTGTTTGACATCCTGAATCGATAGGCACAAGTTTCAGCCGGATGTTCTTTAAAGGGGTTTCATCTCAAAAAATCATACCGGAAGTGGCTCTTTTTTTAACACTTCGGTCAAGTTTCAGGGCATATAAAACCCGGCACAGGGTTAACCACTAAAAAAGCTATCTATTCGAATAAAATTCAGCCGGATGTTCGATGAGGGAGGGTTTTGTGCAGCCGGCTCTTGGACTAAAACATATTCTTAATCTGTATAAGTGTTGTGAGGGTTGGTACTAGATTCAGCAAAAAAAAATTTGTTTACAGAATGGTGGCATGCTAAATGTTGAGTGTCGATTTTTCCTACGTTTCTTTCCTCTTCAGCGAGTTATAAAAGAAAGAAAAAATTTATTTTGACTCAATTCTAGTAGATATCAACTCTCGCAACACTCATACAGATTAAGAATATGTTTGGGTTTTTTTTTCAGATACACACAACGTCCGCAACACTGGTTGCCAATCAGTGGCGCACTATTGTGCCCGAGCGTACAAAACCACATGTTAACTTTATTTTTTTCCCAATAAAATTTATAAATGTTTTTAAAGCAACAATAAATATGTGTAAAAAATTTTAGAAAGAAAACTCCAATAGTTTTAAATGTATTGTATTCTAAAAGTTACTTCCGAGAACAGCATTCTAGACAAAAATACCCCCAGTAAAGTGGGAAGAAGTGTTTATAATATAATTATGGTAATTTATAATAATTTATAACATCCTGTGGAATTATTAAAATCTTTTCCTACACTTTTTATCATTTTATATCTTAAAAAATGGCTTTGTCATGGGAGTCGCTAATTATCTTTAAAGGCTTTCATCTTAGCCCGAAATAAAGCATTTTACAAAGTTTTGAAATCGGAAGTAGACCGTTTTCGGAACTGCACCCAATTTCATTAAATTAAATTATTCCTGTAAAATAAATGTTTTCTTATTACATCCGGTATAAGCGAGCACATGTCATTTTTTTCAAATTGAAAGAACGCGAATCTAGAATGTTACGAATTGGTATGTAAGCCGTCTTCGCTAAACTTTATCTCAACGCGTTGCATCGCATCACATCACATCGCATCGTATTACATCGCAAAGAGGGTGAACGCGCATCGGGCGGTTGATCGTCACTTAGTGTCGCATGACGCGTTGTACATTTTATACATCAGAGTCTTAAATTCTTAAAGTCTTAAGTTCTTAACTTCATGATTTTTAAGTTTTTAAATTATGAGGTTAAATTCTTCTTAAATTCCTAAATCTCTATTTTAGATAACTACATTTTTAAAAATTTAGAAAGTTAAATTAATTAATCTCTTTGTTTATATTTAATAATTAAATTTGTTATATACGTGATGCGGTTATTTTCAATTATTCTTTATTAATAAGTATTAAAAAATTCGGTGCAGGTTTTACTCTTTAACGGTATTAAACTATGATAATAAATTTTGCAGCTATTTGTTTAGTCAAATATACAATAATGGTTGTAAAAACAATTTGTTTATCTCTTTCATAATGTTACATTTGACTTATTTTCATTTAATTTACACACATATCTTTTGGCACAAATAACTCGATTTAACATAAAAACAATATTATCCGCGACTTAATGATTACCTGAGGAAAGTACATTTCCCAAGTTAAGAAACTAATGGAGATTACAAAATGTGCATCCGGATAAACGCCAAGACAAGATAGCGTGAAATAATCTTAACGTAGGTTTCGCGTCAGCAACGGCGTGATTTTTTTTGCGAGTCGTCCTTAGTGCCCCAACGATTCCACGAGAAGTGCGGTACTTAACGTAGTATTAAAGGCCCGATAACATGATGCTCGTCGGAAAGTTGTGACGCCATTAAGATAATCTCCTGCGGTAGTATTATGCAGTGCCGCAGAAGCAGAACGACAGGGTTCTGTGGAGTTGGGACGCATCGCAGGAATAGAGACGTAAGCAAGAGAATATAACGAGAAAAAGCGAGAGGCTAACGGCGAAGAAAGTCTGATTATGAAGCAACTGACTCGCTTCTCTCTGAGAAAATCGCAAACGGAACGCAATTATAGAAATAGAATATAAAATGACGAATTTGCACGGGTTTAATTTTTAAATCTGTATTCGCATTTTCAGATTGATTTATGGTATTACTTGCTGTTTTTACGACGATAAAAAATAGATATCAAGAAAAGTTAATGAAAAAAGAATGATCTTTTTTTAGCTATAGCTCCAATTTCTTTTAATATTTTAAAGTATATAGCTTTAAATTTATAAGTAGAAACTTAACGAAGTGTGTAATCTAGTGAGACTTAGTTTTTCAATTTTAATTCAGTAGCGATAATGTGGGACGTATATGTTAGCGAGTAAAATAATACTGTTTTTAGAAAAATGTGACTTTTTTAATAAAAGAATTAATTATATTTTTTATAATTATATTATAAAGTATTTAAAAAAATATTTTGGACATTTACAATTAGATTTTATTAATTATAATTGGAGTATAATATTATATCTTACACAGTTTCATACATTATAGCTACGATTTTTTATAGCGCAATGTTACTGATAGGTTAATAAGCTTTTTTTTATTACTGGACGTTAAAATGGCAAACAAGAGAATTAACTTATCCATTCTGCTTCAATTTGCAGTAAGACAGGTAAAAAATAAGTAGAAAAAGGAACAAGGATAACGGCTTGCGTGAGAAGCGAAGTAGGTCAGGGAAAATCGAAAAAAAAGATTAAATTATGCTGTTTGCAATGCAATCCTTTACATAATCCAGGGTTTACTCGCGAGCAATACTCGCGAGTTTACAAACGGCGCATTGGTGAAATATCTCGTTGGAAAGAAGAGTCAGTTTCTGACGTGAGAGATTGATATAAAATTAGTTGGTTAAAAAGTTATCGCGCGCAATGTATTGTAGCTCGAAAAACAGATATTAGCGGCGTGATTTAAAGTTGTATAATTGAAGTTAAGAGAAATCTTTACTCCCGCTGGAGATTTAATACGTTATTATAGAAAACACGGGCGCGATATCGTCGCTTTATCTAGCCGAGAGAATCTCATATCGGGAATTGTTTGCTGCGGAATGAATTATGGTACGGGGTTGAGAATAATGAAAGAGATACGCGAATCGAATTATCCACGAGCGAAATCGATGCAATTATATAACACTTAAATGGCATTTACTGATGGTTATCGTATCTGTTAAAAAAAAATTGAGATCGATTTTGCGAATTTATCTCGTGTATATATTTATACCTATGTACATATTGTACATGCATATAGGTATATATACGTCTCTGTGTCTGTGTATATACATACATATACGTATAAGTATAAGCCATTCTATTTTAAATTGGCAACATATACCCTTAGATAAAAAGAAAGCGATTATAGGTATATACACTGTGCATATATGAGAAAAATGTAGCCATCAATTCAGTTTACATTGGTAATTTGTCTGTATTATATCTGCCTATATATACCATTTATTCTGTGCCGAAGATTACTTAATTTTATAACAAGTTATTGATTTTATGAAAACATTGTTCATATGTCTAAAGTAGTACGCACAATAATGTTTTAATAACAAGCGGAGATAGTTAATTAAGTATTAAGTATTTTAATTAGCAATCTTTTAATTAGAAATAACCCGAAATCGGACAAACGCGTTTGAACGTGTAGATGCATTAATAATGTAAGTATGGGTAAAATGTCAATACGATCCGAAACGCCAATGTTGGTGCATACAATGCATGCATATAACATTACTGTTTCTGACGAAGCTAGTAATGATTTTAACAAGTATTTTGTCAGGAACAGTAATGTTCTGTATATGTAATACGTATGCATTATGTTGGAGCAATACATTGTTCGGAGTAATATGGAAATATCGTGTGCCGCAATTGGTACTTACAGTGAAGGCAGCAAAATGTAATAAGCTCATTTATCGTGCATAGAATATGTGCTTTCGGACATAGCGCAGACCAAATGGTATGAATCACATAAATTATTTTTACATAAAACGTTACTGGCCATTTTATAACACAGATGTTTAAGTGAAACGTATACTGCTTCGAAAAAATCACTCTTGACGTGAAATATAAATTAATCGAATTATCGAATTAGCGCGAATGACAGATTGTTAATCGTCAATGATTAATCAATAATTGCAGGCGTAGAATCTAATCGACTGCTACGTGATTGCTGTTTATCCTGTAGGAAAGATTGAATATCCGAATGAAGCATTACGTAATGCAGAACGTCAATCAAAATCGAATCAAGACGTGGCTGTAATGGGCAACTTTTAAAATAAACCCTAAAGCGTTGCCGATGCATTTTATTTTGTTATCGGATATTCCATCATTTTACTTCCGTAAAATCATGAACATTTATTTGCACTTTTACGAAATAATTTATCGAAGCATGACATATAATTCTCTCTTTGACATTTATATTATTGTACGAAAAACGAAAATTATTTCCATCCTGAAGGGAGTTAAATAGTTAGACCAGCGAGACATCGATCGAATAACAAATCGCTCGAATCGGCCAGATGACCATAAATCGAGCTTTCCTCGTTGAGTTGACGACTCTCGACCTCAATTAGCACTCGATCTTTGTTTTTTGTTCGGCACAAAGGTGTGCCGGCTTCAAAAGAATATCATGTTTCTAACGCATGCCGATAATTACATGCGCACGCCAGTCCGAGCACTTTAATGGTTTGTTGCCCGTTGAAAATTAATTATTTTACGTCAGAAGCTGGTCGTGGCGTCGTCGGTGAGTGTATCGAAATACCTGTAGGGCGGCAGGCTTAGCAGGCTGGCGGAAGGAAAGGGTAAGGGACAACATGGCAGAGGCAGGTAGGGTGAGTCGGGGGTGGCGTGTAGTTGACGCTTTATCGGAAGAGCGCTTTTGTTAGAAAGTCAATACCTGTGAAGAGACCTGGGCGCTCACTTCCTGATACGCTCGCGTTAAAGAGTATACTTTAGAGCACGCATAAAGCTCGTGTGATTTTTCTGGCAGAAATGCTCTCAAAATTGCGAACGTCCTGAGATATAAGATAACATATTGAGTCCAAACGGCGTATAAGTTTAAGCGTTCGGTTATCGATTTGAACAACCACGACCATTCGTCGCTTTTTTACGATGTAACACGGAATAAAGACGCTCGTATTGACGTATTAAATTATCTCGGCACGAAACATCCGGCGATTGACCTTTTTCGGTCAGAAGTATATGTGACGTTTCATTCTTGATATCTCAGTGACCGTTCTCAACGAAATCAAACGAATAAATCACAGCTGTCAGCCGCGAGATATTTGCCCGCTGATGCATTATGTATCTTCTGCTACCGATTCAATTTCGAAAAAAATATTCCGCTGAAGGATTGCTCTAAGAGGGATTGCTCGTGTCCCGCTGTTGGTTCTTTCACTCGCAATATCGCGTATTTTAAATTCGCCGATGAGATTCGCTATTTAAACTTTTCAATGAATATCACTGTCAAGACTGCTTTACGACGTACATTCAACGACATTTATTAGTCATTTATCTACAGCATTGCGTGATTATGTCCGCAATAGGATATTCTATTTTATGAAGTTTTAAATAGAGTAATTGCTAATTCCGTATCTCTCTCTCGTTTTTCTGTAACTCGCGTAATAGCATTATTTGTCAACCCTTATTTAAAAGAAATCATAAATTTATCTTTAGATGTGCAGTTTTATGCAATAAGTGGATATTATTTTTAATAATATCAAGATAAAGATACATTATTTGAAACGATTATTTCGTATCAAATATCTCTTAAACGACCAATAAAACGGCACGAATTGGCTTGCTTGCGATGTTTACTTTTAATTACAATTTACCTTATGACTCTGCCTCTTTTATCGCGCTCGCCGAGTTACGACCTCGTGCTGAAAAAGTGCTCCGTAGTGTCGTCGTTCGCGAAACAGGCACACCTCCCTTACCCGGGCATTAAGCACTGTCGCCGTAGACGCTAATTTAAATACGACAAGAATTCCAGATTTCCTCGGTGGAGGGTGAGAGTGGAGCCACTTTACTACCTAATACATAGGGAATGCAGATACGTATCGGACAGTACGACGAGGAAGCAGCGGCGCACAGAGGGGACGGAGAGGCAATTGTTTTTGTCGTGGGGGCAACGGAAGCTGGTGGGACACGGGAGTGCGAGAAAGAGAAACGAATAAGGGGTGGGAAAAGGCAGGAGTAGAGAAAGAGAGAGAGGGAGAACGGGGGTGGATTCGGTTACGCAGCGCTACCGCGGCCGATCCGGGAAACTCGGACGGGGTTGGTCCGAAAGCTCTCTCAGTCGCGGGCAAGCCGCCACGTAGTGATATCACCCTATATATCGCAGGCAACTTAAACCCGCTCCGCGTCTCACGACCAGAATCCCATTCTGATAAGAACGTAAGTTCATTAGTGAGAGTATGGCCGTATTAATTGAATTCATCGACCGAATTACAAAGATGAAATTGTGTTGAACAGACTATCGAAAGTCAAATGCAAGATTTATGTGACGGATCGAAGATTTATGTTATTGGAACATTACTTCGGAAGTTGCAATGTGTTTAAATAAGTGTCGGTTTTCTCGTATCAGTTTCTCCGTTCTCTCCTCAATTTTCTCCGGTAATGATTTTATGTGCGACACGAATAAAATACAAGCCGAGAAAGTCAGGACGTATCGCGGTTTTGTATACCAGTGAGAGCTGACACTTCGTCGCTGACCATTCATCAGTAGCGCAGCTGCAATCGCGACTAACGAGAAATCGTGCTCTTATTTGCACCGTTATTACCGTTGTCGGGATACCACGATTCCGTGCCGCACTATCATCTCCGGCGATTAAAGTAACAAACGTGCATACATTCGCATAGTATCTCGCTGGCCTCTGGTTTATTACATCTATTTTTGCCTCTGACAATTTATACATATATTTGAATAAAGGAGTAACATAACGGTTTTATAAATTTCAATATCTCGACTGTCGCAAATATTTGATGCATGTAAAGAATATCGCAATATTCGAAAGGTCTATTTTTTATTTCAGTTTTTTTTCAATTTTTAAAAGCAAATGTGATTATAACGCATTGTGATAAATTAATAGATTTATATGAAAAATCTTTCTTTCTGTTTTTTTTATTATTTCCGAAAATAGGAATTGTGTTAAAGATAAGACTATCGGGTTCAAAGAATCGGAAAAGGGTGATAGTGACAAAGAGATAGCGAGGCGTGACAGATTTCCTTAGACGTATACGAAATTCTCTTTGAGTTGATCGTGCTAATATAGTGACTTGGTTTTTGGCAACCGCATGAGCGGTTAGTTTCCAATTGACCGTGCGAAAAGGTAGTTACGAACTTTATGATTACACAGCACGAGAGGATTGCTTCATTTGTCGATTACATGCAAGCTCGCACTTCGCAGACATAATTCGCGAAGTGTTGTAACGAGGAGCGGATTGCGTGCAACAATATCGCATATCTTGTTTTCAAAATGATTTTATACGCGTAAAGGATTTATTCAAATTATCGTTCTTTGCCAAATCTCGATTTTAACTGCTTCTTTTTATTTGACTTTGAATTATTCAGGTAAGCTTTTAGCCGAACTGCAAACAAGCTTATTAATTTAGGTGATGGCCTTATCGAGTAAACCAATAAAAATAATTTTTACGAGGAGGTGAGAAGTTAGTACACTTATCATTCGGAACGTTTGGGTCGTCTCCAACTTCTGACAATTGTGGGCGTTGCGGATAAAAAGGGGGTCAACCAACGCAAAGTGCAATAGCGCGGCGCGACGAAGAAAGATTTCGCATTGCGCGTCGTGCCTGCAACAGTCGTTAAATATTCATGACAACCGGACGGTCAGACTTGCAGGTGGCTAAATTATTTATGATTCTTTTCGTGATTGTGTATAACAAAGCGTAAGTTCTGTTGTAAACAACGATAAATATGACGATTGTGAAATATTTACGCAATTTGCTTGTCTGTTTTGCCAGTCGTTTTTTTTTAGATTTTTCCGTGAATAAAATATCTGCCGGTTAATTACTGCAATTATCACTGAACTAAGCTTTTGTTGATAAAAACAAATTTTGAATTTTATCTCAACAGCGTTTTAATTTATAAAACGAACGAGATAACTAAATCATTTCAAAAAAATATTATTACGTACATTTTAAAATAACCTCTCGAAAAATACTTTGTCGAGCAAGTACAAAATGAAGATGACAGATTTATTAAATGAGCTCGTCGTTAACGAAACTCGTAAATTATGTAGATATAGATCATAAGATTGATCGGTAATTTGTTCCTTTCATTCTCTTGCTTAAATTATTATCATAATCTTTGTTTCATTCTCGTGACGAGTTACACAAACGCGGCATCCATTCCAGTCGTCTCACGTGGCTTACTTGGTCGCGGCACAAACATCGACAAATTTCTCATCCGGTATACTCCTTCACAACCGTTGCAATCGTTAGCTGCTTGCAAAGTTGTAACCGCGTGAGTCTTCCGGAAAGCTGCCACATAACCGTCGAATTAGAACGACGATGAAAGACGAATTTCCGGGTAATCGAACTAGCTCTCGCTTCCCGTTAGCCTTCGTACGAGACGTTATATTGCTTCATCTCTTGAGTTCGACAGAAATTCCCGAGCTGCGCCAAAGCGGAGCAGTTGGTTTTTTCTCATCTCCCCTTTAACGTCCCTTTAACGTCGAAATATCGTTCATCAGCCTCCGTCGTATCCTCTTTCAATCACTCTTGCGTAACGGATGAATGTATCTCGTTGCAGAATTACGACCGTTTGCTATCTCAATAAATAATCTTGATCAATTAATTGAAACTATAGATACCACATAATTATATCTAATATTTAAACAATATTATATTAATTAACTTATTCGCGAATAATTGAATGCGAATGTTTGTATTACGAATCTAATGTAAACGGTCATGCCTCTTGCTGTTGGTTTAGTATGCTTTCTATATCCACGTTTTCGTACCAGCCGAATGTGCAGCGAGCTATTTAAACTTTCGGTCAACGGAGAAGTAGTTAAAGTTTGAGAAATTCGGGTAACGCGTGTGTACTTTAATTAACACGCATACGTAGGAAGTTCCTTGGTTATTAAGCCCTGTCGTCTGGAAATTGGATATACAAATCCTGCAATGCTCATCCCGTGGTGTTTTATATATATATATATATATATATATATATATATATTCACATCAGTATCAGCGTATATTCATATAAATTCTTGATTTGTCGTGAAATATAGTTGCGCAGAAATAAATTCAGCGAGCTAACATTTAATGACAAATGGGCTTCAATTATTATGACCTTTCCTGCAGACATATTTGTCTCATTGGTTTATATTTACATTTTATTAAACTTTATGTTTCGAAATGACACGTATTCTGTTTGAAAAATTTATTTTTCATATATATTTAACGCTATAAAGCTTATAATAAGACTCTAAAGAGTCCAGGGAGATTGAAATGAAGGATTCACTTGGTTATATAGATTTTAGCCGAGCTGCCCCAATTATCTATGAAACGGAAAAAGCTCGGGCGGGGGGAATGCAGCTGATTACCGGCAGGGTGTAGTAAATCCTAAAATCCACTGAATTTCGAAGCTCCGAGGTATGTCGTAATCGAGTCACTCCGCGGTCAATCTTAAACTACCGAGTTATACGAGTGACTCTGCGGCACTCGCGCTCCGGCACTTTAATCCGAGGGACTTGAGAGTGCACCTGGTAGACGACGCTGGTATATCTCTCCCTGGGCTGCGAACTTCGAGTTAGCTCGCGAGAGAGAGACGGGCGTAAGGAGGGCGCGGGAACGGTAGACCCAATTACATCTCGTTCGTGCAGAATTGGACGAATACATACAAGATGCTTAAGACGCCTTAACTATCTTGGGATTTGTACTCACATTCTAACTGTCGAGATTCGTTTAAATACCTTACGCTGGACTTTCGTCGGTTATGGTTATACCGAGGATTTCTATCAGTCGATAAATCCATCACTGCAAACGCGGACAAATGGATTTTACTCAAATAGGCTCTTGTGTATTATTAGTTATTGTAATTTATGATTTTGATTTAAATCATTTTTGTTCCAATTACCTCACATAATTTTTACGATTCCATTTATGATTATTTTTTTAATATTCATTTATTGTTTAATTAAGCAAAGAAATTTTACAATTGCATTGATATAAAAATATAAAAATAACTTGTTGTAAATAACCATTAAAATGAATTTGATTGATTGTATGTTTAATACGACCGATTTTTTTATTTGTTACAGAAAATTACAACACAAAGATGTTGCCATTTCCTACGGAACGGTTATGTTCACATAACGAAATGTGAGTGGCGGTGAGAAAGAAATTTGTATGAAATTGAAGATTCAAGATTTAACCGACGATTAATGTACATCTCTGCTTCGGGTTAATGGAGCGCAATAACCCATGGAAGGGGAGTACACTGCCAAGCGAAGACGGAGATTTCTTAAACCAGGATTAGACGGCCGCCTAAAATCGAGCGCACTTATCCTCGTCTCAAATCGATCAAATCATTGACGTGAGCTTCACGAAGAGCTTTAAACTTCGCGCACTAGATTCAGCAACGCGCGCGTAAGCTGCTTCAATCACGCCGCGGCAACAAATCTGTGAAAATCTGAAACTGTAATTCTACATGACGGTAGATCCGCCGGAGAAGAGAAAAAAAGGAGAATTCGCCCGATCGCCCGCTGAGAACAATTTTATTCTATGTCTTGCGAATTTTTGAGAGGCGGATTGTCGCGACGCAGAGGTTGCGGCATAAACGATGCGCCCGCCGGTGAATTAAAGCGTATACCTGGGCTGGTCGTTCGGACAATCGATAATGCTGGGTCGTAAAACTGCGCGCGAGGCACGTAGCGTGTCTGATAAATAATGCAATTTTATCGAGAGGGTCGATGTCTTGAGGTGTGAAGCGAAAAGCGCCGGATCATTCTTAGTGCTTCGAACAGATCTCGAAACGCCTCACGTCAAATACGATGCGGACACTGATTTGTGCATCGATCTTGTGAAATTGACCTGAAATGCTTGATCCCGAAAAGAACTTAGAACAAGAGTCAATGGGAAATTAGAAACAAGTGTATTATTCGAAATAAGTGATCGTGCGTGCTGCAAGATCCACACGAGTGCGGATCGAGAGAGTGCGGATTTCCTTAAATTTTTTTTGCGGACGAGATCGATTCCCGTGACGTCATTGCGAAAACGACTTGAAATAGTGTCGGATTTGGTAAATATTTGTCGGTACTTCGAAATCGAGTAGTTTAACGCGTCACGAAGCATCTCATCGTGATTCAAAGCTCGTTCGATGGGGGATCGAAAAAAAAGGGTCTTTCCATATTGACATGCCATATCAAACAGAACTCGTGTAAAAGGGTCGGGGGATACGTGCCAGAATGGATAAATCGTGGTGTACGAGCAATTAAGAAGTAAATCGGAAGAGAGGTAATTAACGTAGTATCTAAAGTACGAAGACGCGCATGCCTCACGGTAATTAATTACTTTCAATGTGAGTTTAGAAAAGTCGGAGGATCTCTTGGGTATCATTACACGAACTTGAAGAATGGCACGTAACGCTCGTGAATAAAAGAGGTACAGCGAGTAAATTTTTAGTATATAGTCCTGATTACCGAGGCACACAACAAAGTTGCATGAACTTCGGCGCGGTTACGAAGAATCCTTTCGCGGGTATACGAGAATCTTTAAAATATAAGAGCGAGAAGAGAACACGCGAATCGAAGCAGTTCGAAATCCGTGAAAGTCAACCTCGTTTTGTGCTCGACAGTTTCAGGCGAGCCAGAATGCGGGCGGTGCCGTATGTGCTTCGTTAAACTGATAATAATCGTCAACCGCGTGTCACGAACTTGTACCCGGTAAAGCGAGTGTCGGCAAATGAAATTCCGGCCATGCACTTACGATGACGTCGTTTCGTGATTTGAACATTCGAGCATCGACGCACGCGTGAAAATTCGACTCGTCTTTTAAATATTTGTCCGTCGAGTATATGCGCATCTTGACAGGAAGAATTGTCACGAAGAGAAAAACGGAAGAAATCTAAGATTTAAAAATAAATTATTTATGGGTTATATTGAAAGAAGAAACAATTTTCACACATATACCTCGCACAAAGAGAATTAGGAAAACGGGCATTGTTCGTCGACGATCATCAGAGCAATACATTGATAGCCTGACGATTCGTTTGAATATCCACAAGAGGAGAATCACAGAAAGAGAGATTGCCACAAAAGAGAATCACACGACGTAATCGAAGAGTTATATTGGAGGCAAAAAACAATATTCAATAGGAAAGTTGGTGCGTGGTCGCGATCGCGGATAGTTATATCACCGGAAAAAAATAATCGACTAAGTCAACGATTGTCGTCGCAGGACAAATGATGGACCTTATCAAAGTCGACATGTGATACGACGCACGGCGACAAACGAGTGGTGTGCGCGATTAGTTACGAGAGAATGACGGTGATGTGTACGTCGTTCACGGATGTTGTTCAGTGCCGGGATGCTGCAGTGAGTAACTGTCACTAAAAGAGCGGCGAGTGTGACACAACGAGATCAGTTTCGTCGTACGTCGCTGTCGTTGCCGTCGTTGTCGTTGTCGTTGTCATTTGTGGAGGAGGGTAAGAAAAGAGCCGTCCGATACCGCTCAGAAAAATACCCAGCATGAAGGATCATCGAGGAGGATGGCTGCGCGTCGTGCTGCCCCTGATAACGTTTCTCTCGCATCAGACAGGTGAGTACAATCTTGTATTATTGCGCCAAGCTTTTCTTCACGAGAGCCTCGAGATGATCGAGCCGCACAAGATATATATTTTACTGTTGCTTAATTGAATTTACTTTTATAATAGATAAATTATTTTATAACGGTTGATTTTATTATAAAAAGAACATAATAACAATATTGCGAGGAAAAACCCTAAAAGTTTTAAATTTTGTATATTAAAGAAGATATTTTATAAAACGTGAGTAATATTTGGAAAAAGAGATTATTCTTTGAAAATGAAATTATAAGATAGGAAGTGAGAAAGATTATAACTTTTTAGATTTAGGCGGATATTTTATAGTCGTTTATACGCTCTTTTTCGAATAAATTTCTCAATTTACATCGGCGCGCAGTAATTTAACGATTGAATGAAATGGATGATTGCTCCGATAATCATAATTTAAAGCCGATTATTACGGAATGCAAGTGCACAAATACGTTTTATGCATCTAAATAGAGTTCTGTGAACGTAATCTAGAGCGGTGGACGGACAAATATTTTTTTTTGCTATTTTCTGATGGCCCAAATAAACTTAAAGTGGTGGAACTACACCCTGTCGCTCATTCGAACAAAGCGCGAGTGTGTCAGTAAAATGGGCCACACCGACACGATGTATTGTTTTCCCACACACACGTTCAAATCGCGTCCGCGCGATTATATCGAAATGTATATCACGAATAAAATACTGTAAGGGAGACCCAATTTTCGACAGAATATTGCGATTTAATGAGCTCCGAGGTAACCAGTTTTTGGATGGTGGTTTATTAACGGATCGAACGCTTTTTTTATTTTTCTGTAACACAAAAATATTTAATTAAAACGAAATAAATAAATTTTTCTTGTAAAAAAACTTGGCGCTGCTTTTTTACTCCTGTCGCATTCTTCCCTAAATTATGTTTATTGTTTTTTATTCAATCAAAAATCTTAGTACTAATCTGGTAGAAATTTTGACTGGGCGCTTGCATGGCACTGACCAGCGTGCCACACTGCCATTTCAGGAGCTGGCATGGCACGCTGGTAAGCGCCATCCGCGAAACGTCACGTTTTGCCCGCTAGCGCCACAGATCTGACGTGGGTGCTGGCATGGCGCTGGCATGGCGCTAACATGGTAGCGGTATTATATGATATTCACCTGGCATAAAAAAAAATTATTTTTTTTTTCGAAATTTTATTACTATTTTATAACTAAATTTGTTTCTTAAGATGCAGTCTATGATTATAAATATTTTCTCGTATTTGAAAAAAACACTTACCTTGGTGGGATCGAACTCGGGACCTCTGGATCGTGAGTCAACTGCCTTACGTGGTCAGCTACTTCTTAATTTGATGTAAGTGTTATATATAGTCTACATATGTCATAATCAGCGCAAATATATAATTTTTCAAAAATCATCTTAAGAAACAAATTTAGTTTAAAAAGAGTAATAATTATTTAATATTTTGTTTTTATTTATATATTTTATTTATAAATTATTTATATAAATTTAATTTATTATTTATTATTTATTGCCGAACCAAATTATTTATTTATTATACCATTTATTTATTATTATTTATTATTGTTTATTATTTATTATTATTTATTATTATTATTATTATTTATTATCATTTATTATTATTATTATTTATTATTATATATTTATTATCATTTATTGCCAGATAAATTAGTAGAGCCCTGCCAGCCGAAGGATCCCGGCCGCGGCAGGTGAAAGATAAAACAATCCTCTTCTGTCTCAATTTTAACATACATGCGTTAATAATTTCTAAAACAATTAAGAAGTTGATATAGAAGCCAAAGAGAAGAATCTCGACAGCACCTAATGTGGCGCAAGTGTGGATCGCATTAGAAACTAAGTCAAATCCAGACCTGCGCTCGTTCAATTTTATGTAAATGCCATATTAGGCGCGAACATGGCCCTGATATGGCTCTTTCCAGTTTTTAGGATAAGGCTGTGGCGTGGCAAACTTGCATGGCGCTGACAAGTGTCGTGGCGCTGGCAAGGCAATTTCTACCAGATGTTTAAATTTTAATGTTTAAATTTCAAAGTCTAGCAGCGCCAAGTTTTTTTACAAGAAAAATTTATTTATTTTGTTTTAATTAAATATTTTTATTTTGTGTTACTTCTTTAATTCTTTGTAATTAAAATGATTCTTTGTAATATTAAAAATTTGTTAAAGAGAATTAAGAAGCTATTATCACTTGGGTTTAGAAGAAGAAGACCCTTGAATAGAAATACGAAGATACCACTTGGGTTTTATTTCTTTAAAGTAGTTACATAACAATTATCTTTCAAAGCAATATACATATTCTCTTTACAATTGGCACAATTTAATTTAAAGATTTCACATCTTTTTTTAAAATACATGTCACTTGAGTTAAGTTAGGTAATATAATTTTGTGAAAAAGATATAAAGCTACCACTTTGGTTAGATACATGTCACTTGAGTTAAGTTAGGTAATATAATTTTGTGAAAAAGAAATTAAAAATTTCACATCTTTTTTTTTGAAATACATGTCACTTGAGTTAAGTTAGATAATATAATTTTGTGAAAAAGATATAAAGCTACCACTTAGGTTAGATTTTTGAATGCGTGTACTTGGCACTTTTTTTACCTTTTTTGAAAAAGGTAATTTTGTACTGATATCACCTATTTTGTAGTGTTAAGCAAGAATCTGCAAAACATTTTTATTTTTTATTTTTTAATTATTCACAAAATTAGCAATAACAACAAATACATAAAAATTAATAATATTTAAGTAAAAGTAAATTATACATTTCTCACAAAAATTGAAGGAACACTAAATTTATCTTTAAAAATAGGCAAAATTCGAGCAGCTGTAACTTTGTTAAAAATGAATAAAATTTAAATTTCAAGCTTAAAGCGGGGAGCACACACTTCTGCATAACGCATAATGCGTAAGCATAAGAAAACTGATTGGTCTATTTCCTTATGCACATGTGTATGGACCAATCAATTTTCTTATGCTTACGCATTATGCATTGTGCAGAAATGTGTGCTCCCCGCTTAAAACCTCTACTTTCGAAAGGTTACTATTATTCGTCCAATTTTTATTATGTCTAGACATAATTTTAAATCAGCGAATTTTTATTATGTCATGACAAAATTTTAATTCTGCCGCTAGAAAATTTTTAAGTCGATTCTTATGAATCAAGCTTGAATTCGATGTTTAGGTGTCCTAGGTTGCCAATAACAAGGTCCACATAGTGCGCTCCATAGTTTTCGGTGTCCAGGTGTATTAATACCTTGAATTTTATGTCCACGTGTTCCAGGTTGCCGATGACGGGTTCCAGATAGTGCGCTCCATAGTTTTCGGTGTCCAGGTGTAATAATACGTTGAATTCGATGTCTAGGTGTTCCACGTTGCCGATGACGAGATCCACATAGTGCGCTCCGTAGTTTTCGGTGTCTACGTGTATTAATACCTCGAATTCGATATCTACGTGTCCTACATTCAGATTTAAAGTTATTAATACACCTAGACACCAAAAACTACAAAGCGCACTATGTGAACCTTGTCATCGGCAACCTGGGACACGTAGACATCGAATTCAAAATTACATCTAGACACCGAAAACTACGGAGCGCGCTATCTAGACCTCGTCATCAGCAATCTGAGACACCTGGACATCAAATTCAAGGTATTAATACACGTAGACACCGAAAACTACGGAGCGCACTATGTGGACCTCGTCATCGGCAACCTGGGACATCTAGACATCGAATTCGACGTACGATTACACCTGGACACCGAAAACTATGAAGCGCACTATCTGGATCCCGTCATCGGCAACCTGGGACACGTGGACGTCGAATTCAAGGTATTAATACACGTAGACACCGAAAACTATGAAGTGCACTATCTGTACCTCGTCATCGGCAACCTGGGATACCTAAACATCGAATTCAAGCTTGATTCATAAGAATCAATATATATTATATATATACTTAATTTAGCTAATAGAAATCTTCCTCCTGACCGATAAGTCTATCGACTAATAATTTACCTACTAGATCGTTCGAAGTACGCGCGCGATATCGAAACTGGCGATACCTGCGCCGCCAGCGTCGAAAAAGTGAAAGTTACATTTCCTCTCCCTTTTATATATATATATGTCATAAGACGTCGGCGTTAGGAGGAAGTATCTTAATAAAAAATTTTCACATTTGGACTTTGCGTTGCAATATCTCCGCTCGTAGGGCACGTAGCGGAAAATTATATAGGAGATACTCCCCTTATTTTGACCCCAACTATCGATCAAGCCTACTTAGAACTTGATCCGTTCACTCGTTATCGAGATCTCAACATCTCGGGTACTCGCAACCCGTCGCGTCGCGTAAAAAGAGTCACGGTCGGTCTCGCTTCGCGTGTACTTGGCACGAGACACTACCGTGTCTCTTGATATTCTTTTCTCTTAAAAAAAAAGAAAGCGAGCACGGGAACGTCGTCGGTAAAAAAAAGTCGTGTTATCGCGACATTTCGCGTGACAAGACGAATTCCAAACGTAATTCCCACCCAGGATTACCAAAACTACTAAAAGGTAGAATCGTTTCTCCTGTATTCTGGTATTCTTAAATACCGCGGGCCGCTATATCGCATTCCAGTTGATTTCCATGCAATGAATGGACTCATGAATAAAGCGCTTTAAACCGGATCGCTCGAGATCGTTCGGCGAAAGGCATTCTGCCAATAATTTCAGAGCGAACTCTATCGACATACCGAGTTATTCATAATTCGCTATATGTATGCCGAATTGCATTAAATCGAGAACAGTCGGTAGGAGCAATGAACGATTTGATTGTTGAGATCAGGAATTTCAAGTTGTTCTTATACCTGTATTTCTCTGTAGCTTTGTCGAGCAATTTGCGGATTACGAATCACTCAGCGATCCAACATTTTTCTCACTAAGAGATCAAAAAGCTTTTTTTTTCAAATAATAAAAGATTTACTATTTAGAACACTCCTTGAAAGAGATATCGATCGGATGTCGTGTCGGACATGTAGCGGAAATTCCCTCGTTCGTCATAAACACGCTTCACGAGTAAACCGTATATAAATTACCTGAAATTTTGCCACGTCCAGGAATGATAAATAATATGGGGCCATAATGTTACATATATACAGACACATTGCCGATGCAAGGAAATTCTATTTACGGTATTTTCCTGTATCGTGAAATTGCATTTCAAACAGAAATTCTATTAGATACTAAGAATAACGTTTACTCACAATCAGTTATATTATTAAAAACTTATAAAAAAATATTATTGAAATTATAAAATACTTATACAAAATTAAAATTATATTTTTGATAATGATTTTTAGGACGATTTATTAACTTAAGATTACTTCACTTCGAACTAATTAATTTATTGCAAATTTCATGCAAATTTGATGAAACTGACGATAAAGGTAAATATTGAGACAAATTATCGAACTCGGTACAAGTGAGTAGATATATAACTTTATATGTATTTGCATATAAATAAAAAACTTCGATATAATTTCGCGACACCGTTAGACCTCGAAAAACTGCAAACCGAATTAGACATGCTCGGTAATTAACGCGTCTCGGTTCTGCCGGCTGTTAGCTTTGGGAGAATAAACATTGCCCGAATTAGCAGAACAAATTTCCCTCGTTTCCCAACGGTGCCCCTCGCTCTTCCGGGTGACTTTCATCGTGTGCCACCTCTGGCCCGTGAATCGAGAAATGGAGGTGTCCGGAAACTCCATCGAGAAGCACGAACTTTCTTACGAACGTCATGGAAAATTAAATTTTTAAGCGACAGGTTATTTGCGACTGGCCGACCGCTTCTGATTAATTCTTCCGTTTGTATTTTCCGATTTTGTCGTGATTTCTCTGCATGTTACCATTGAACGAAGGCTAATTACAACTGCAAGCATATTACAACGAGCAAGCTCGAACGATCCTCCGGATGTATTGTTGTGATCCTGCAAATCCGTAATACGAACGAAAATTTTTGCCTTTATTTATTCGCAAAATTACTGTTATATATCGCCAATAGAAACTGTATAAATTACGGCTTTTTGTAATAAACCGTGTTTCAAAAATATCGATAAAATCAGAATTTATTTGAAAGAGATATTTTCATTGAAGCGGTAAGAGAGGTAATATTTATTGCGCTGAAATGAAAAGGTCGATAATAATTTATCGCACAATGAGAGACATGGAAATACAAATTGCTTTTTTATAATACCAATGTCGGATTTGTATCGCTCTATAAAAGTATAGACGATTATTTTCATTCCACATACATTCCATATATTTACTTTGATCACTTTATCATTGAAATTAGACGGGACGAACGGGCAAAGGAATCGATTTCGCGAGTGAATTCTATCACTTCGCATATCTCAACGAGTCGTTGCTCGAATTTCTTAATGTATCGATCCGCGCGATACAGTTGTACGTGCATAATATGTAAATGCTATCCAAACATTGATAGTCCGCGATGTCTCTTTCGACGAGCATTGCGCCAGAGAATTATAGATATCGAGCGGACGTGTAACACGTTTGTGGAATGCGGTTGATTGTAAGTCGAGAAGCCAATTTGCCAAACTCGAGTTCGTCGTGAGTGGGCGGAGGAGAGAGATAGAGACGCCGCAAGAACGCCGCGGTGTTCCATTGAAGTTGTTAGAGAGAAGAGAGTCGATGTTATTATACACCTCTATACAGCCGTATTTATGCAGAAACGACACGACGGTGTATCGTGGATTTGCACAACGTGTCTTGCATCTAATTGCATGCCCGTTATTAAACTCGACACCGCGGCACCGGCTTAACTTTTATGCACCCGATGAATGTATCGTTTTCCGAAAGCATTAAATTAACTGTGTAGGCTCGATAAGATGCATGCGCATTTAAAAATAGTCGCAGTCTGCAGATGGCGAGAATAGAGTAGGTTTATTTAATGATTGACGCTTCGCTGATTTATTAAGTACTTGCGGCTATATCGAGACTACCGGAATGACGCAAAAGTTCAAAAGACGTCTGCGAGACATTTAAGACATTAAGATACGTCTGGAAGATTGAATTATTCTTTAGACAGTTAAGTACGACGTCTCTTTAAACGTTGTGTCGTTCGAGTACTTGATGTAGTCATGTTTTTTCAATAACGACGACGCGTTTTTAATTTCCTTTGTCGCCGGATACGTAGAATATTCGTGGTGACTCTGGGACACACCCTTTGTCTATATTCTATTTTATATCATAGCGAATGCCGAAAAATTGAATTGTGGTGTAGCCGGTCGGCACGACCGAACCGAAACTCCCCGCAGAGATGCCATGCCAGTACAAACGAGCGTAGAGACGAACGCAGAGAGGGAGGGGAGAGAGAGAGAGAGAGAGAGAGAGAGAGAGAGAGAGAGAGAGAGAGAGCTTATCAAAGTGATTCACGTGACTGGCCGACGGTATTATGCAAATGAGCCGTAAAATTATCGTAGCCTTCAGGCATCGCCAGGCAAGGGAATACCCTGAACTTTCCATTATACATGATAGCAGAGCACGTTACTATAACTATGGTTACAACTGATATCCGTTTCAGAAGGCAAAGATTACTTAATAATTCTCTATTGGATGCAAACTGAGTTTGTCTTTGAATTACCACCGGCACCCGCGAGAAGCGTTCTATCTTAGCTGAGCTACTATATCGTTAGGAATATCGATATTGTAGAGCAAAATAATAATAACACATAAACGCGATTTTTCAGCGCAAAACTTTACAACAATTTATTCAACTTATATTGGTTATATAATGTTACGAAAATTAATAACTTCTAGCATGAAATTGCATCATGATTGTATTAAGAGGTTATTAAAAGAGATTGCGGACATTTTTTTAATTTTTTAATAGCGACAGGAGGATTAATGATCTGAGTAGAATTAGTTGACGGGCAAGAGATGGTAGCCTCCGTCCGGTGTGCCTCTTAGCGAGCTATCAATGTCTTTGTTCCACTTCGTCCGAGGAAACAGGAAGCGATTCCTCCAATGGACGTCGAGAATGTGTCCGGCAAATTTATACGCGCACAGACAACTGCAGCAACGAGCGCGCGCATGCACCTATATCGCTTCCAGAACAGAAAAGGGATTACGACGGTCGAAGAAAGCGATGGCTCTGAAATTGGTTCAAAGATTTTCGACGGCGTTGATCGAGATTGTGCGCGCGCGCGAACGTGGTAAAAGGATTTCTTGTCATAAACAGAGAGGCTGGCACACGTATGCGAGTACTTATTTCTTTCATACTGCCTCCGGTATAGACGAACGACTCTCGATTACCGCGCGTTATGACGGAACTTTATTTCGCGGCGACGCGAACACACTGCCAAGTCGATAAGGAGTTAATATTTCGTACGATCTGTATTATACACACGCTATGTCTTTCTCTCTCGAGTAACTAATATGCACTTAATATCAATACGCAGTGAATTCGTGTTTGCCCTCTTGAACAAATTCGCGAGCGAAGTAATATTGCCGTATAATTGTTCGTTAAGGCGAACTCAAAGACAAGCATAACTCAACTCTCGAGATAAATCTGCTCGTTTATAGCCGACACACTCGTGCAAACTCCAGTTCATTACAGTCCGATGAATCGCCGCATTTGCGTGAATCACGACGATCTCGGGAGAACTCACGCATGGCGTTTGTAGACCGGTCGCTTGAGATATATACTCCTGCATGTTGCAGTTAAACCGTAACGCGTAACGCCTCACGGGAATAAGTACGTGTGCGCTATCGCAGCGACGGCGATTGATACTGTTTGTATTTTCGGATAAAGTTTTTTATTTGATTCGGTCGGGCTTAATTACTAGCTGTCTCTCAGCGAACCCAGTTCTCAGCAGGTATTAACTTCTTCAGTAAACGACTCTGCTGGAGGGTAAATTGAGAGAGAGAGAAGAGTTCGTTTGATGATAATATAGATAGATTATTTTTGGGGAATTTTTTAACGCGCGTAATTTGTTCTCTGTCGTTGATTACACGGAGATAATTACGGAACTAATTATCACGCTTATATATATTACTAAAATTAAAATATAATGAACAACCTGTTTACAAAGTTAATTGCATAAGTTAGATACTCTCGTAGATAAATAACGTAATATCATCAAAGTTGCAGGGCTCAAGTTAATTCAAACTTATGCTCGCTCCGAGTATGATTCGCAACTAGAACTTTTTATTCGAAGTAAGTATATAACTTTACGGATCATTCGTCAGGATCGATTGTGCCAGCTGTAAATCTGCCGCTGTAAAAACAACGTCAACGTTAATCGACGATCAGTTCACGTTATTAACGTTTTCGGGCTACGAAAGTAATCTACGCCGGTCGATCTGGTTTACGATCCTTGACGTGATCGAGGCGGGAATAAGTTAGTCCGTGCATAGTACGTACGTTTCGCGCTGCAGTCCGAGATCTGCTCGATCTGATTGAATCGCTCCGCCTTATCAGCGTGCAGGTACGACCGTAATTCTAAAACATCCGACTGATCCTGTGCCCGACCACCTTCCGGATCCTCCGATATCCTGATTGAGGAGACGAACGCGTGCTCTGTTATGGAAATATCAGAAACCATCCCTGATGGCCGTATATAAAGCGCGCCGCGATGTCGTAAAGTATTCAGACGGCGTAACTCGTAGTAATGCGAGAAATAAAGTGCGCCATATTACAGAGTATTTTTACTCACAGCATAAAAGGGTTTAAAATTTTTAATAATTGCAATCGTAAATATATAGGGTGTTTCTCCAATAATTACAGATTTCTTGGGGTAAAGTCGATTTTTGTTTATATAAACTACATATTTTTGGGAAAGAGATATATTTAATTTATATTTTTCTGATCGTTTCCTTATTATGTAAAATTTACTTTAACTTTTAAAAATTTAGGTCACTTACATTCTATAATTAAAATTGTTTAAGCTTTGTTAAAAGAAATTATAAGAGTTTATAAGAGAACGTGTTTTATAAGAAAAATTGTTAATACAATAGCGCTACAAAAACGTTTTTCTTTTTTTATTTTGTTGATATGATTTAAAGAAAATATGCCACTTGCACGATATCCTGTGCACCCGTAATCGGAAATTGTCATAACTCTCTTCGATCATAGCTATGCTCCACGAGGTTTTTTGTTCTAGTATAAATAATATTCCTAACGAAACCATCGGGCTGGTCAGCCACGCGGTATATCGTACGGCAGTAGCGTAGTATGGTCTAGTATTGCGATTGAAAAATTGCCACGAGCCATAAAACATTCTCGCGTATAGTGCGATCCATTTCGCGAATGGCACTACGCGAAAATAGGTTGCACTGCAAAACGTTTCGAAAAAGACGCGTCGATTACGCGCGAACGGCTTGCGGCGAAATTGTTGCTGCTGTAACCGTAATTCGTTCGTCTTCTCGTTTTCCCATCCGGATATCTAACGTTCGTTTCTTCGATAAGATCGATCTTTCCGTCTCGGTCTCTCTCTCTCTCTCTCTCTCTTTTTTTTCTGTTTTTCTCAGTGTAGACAGCAGTTGTGATGTAAGTGCTCGGTGATTTCGAAGAAAAATATAAAGATGTAAAGAGTAACGCAAAGAAGTTCAAAGTGTAATAGATACTTCATGATGAGAGAGTAAGAGTATATACTGGCAAATTGATATTACCTTACACTTTAGCGTATCTTAAACTATACTAATATTCGCGGAATATACACTGAGTTACCTTTAGACGGGATTTTGTGGCGCGCTTTATCGCAAAACGTTTTCTACAAGTTGTCGTTAAATCACGCGGAATCCTCGTCTGAAGATACTTCGTACCTTTTCATCTAAGAATCTTGATAAAAAAACCTTAATTACGATTATATCAGGGAGAAACTGAGGAAATTGGGTGATCATAAATTCGCCGCGAGCGACTAGTACGTAGGCAACAAGGATCTCGCATGCAGCATCCTTCCGTCTTTCTTTCGAGGAATATCAGCTCCATATCATGAATATCATTCCGGGAACGAAACTACGTTTCCCGATGCTTCCGGTATCGGTGCAATAACGCGTATTCCTCGCATGCATTTCGCAAACGTGAC
Source organism: Temnothorax ravouxi (assembly GCA_030770255.1). NCBI lineage: Eukaryota > Metazoa > Arthropoda > Insecta > Hymenoptera > Formicidae > Temnothorax > Temnothorax ravouxi. Next base: position 73,693 of record JASTWP010000061.1, read on the forward strand.
TTCTTCTGTTTCTTATCGAGTCTGAAGAATGGTAACGATCCTTACGACATCTTCTCCTGAATCCTTTGACCTGCATTCGGCCAACTCTGGTCCGCACCGCAACACAGGATCCTTACTCATCTCGCAAAGAGCGCGCCATATTTCGGATTTATTTCCGCACCACCTCCGTAGCGACTTCCGGACGCGAACTTTCTGCCGGCGCGCTTTCACGAACTCGATATAGCGGAAAATTGCTTTCCTCGCGAAACTTTTCCCGGAACGTTATCCTGTGAGTGCAGGGCTGTCCCGCTTTTATGCCGATCCCGAGATCGACGACTATATTTCTATATAACAAGTATCGTGAATTATTACAAAATTCTCAAACCGTTTCAGCATATACTTTTTGTTAATGATATATATTTATTTTTTATTCAAATATTCCACATAATTTAAAAGTCGACAAGTTTAAATAACATCCGATTGATTTTATTAACGTGCATAAAAATACGTAAGATAATCCACAGATGTATCCAGAAATAACATAAATCGATATTCCGATTGTAAACATATTTAGCGTGTTATAATAATTGTTGTATAAAATAGAAGTTTTAAATAGATTCATTGATAAGGAGAGAAACAAAAATTATTCACTTTTGCATAGAGTTTATTGCATGCGTTTCCGCGCTCGCAATTCAATATGGGCAAAAATTGCTTCTTGCGTAAAGATCTCTCGAGCTTTATCATCTTCGTACATAGTTCTTTATTGCCGATCTGCGAACGTACGATAACAAGAATTCTTATCACGATCATCATGAAATTGCAACATGCTTTCAAACTCAGAATTGTCACGCGTGACGATGGCTGCTATGTCTGGCAACAAAGCGGTTCGTTAGCGCGTGAAATATAGAACATCGGAGATAATTGCAAAGCTGTCTCTCAAAGACGTCCACTTCGCCTTAGGATTTTCTCAATCAAGAAGAAGAGAGAAAATGCGCATGAGAGGTTTATCGAATTTTACAAACAAAGAGAAAGAAGCAAGGGCTTCGCGTTAAAATCATTTTAGTCCAGAAGAAAGTTAAAAAAGAATAAAAAATTTAATAATATACTGTAAATTACTCTTTGCAGGTACATAAGGCGAAATTCACTTGTCGGGTTTTATGTCGTCATTTGTAAGATACAGCTGAATTTTTTTCATAAAATTCCTACTAATGAAGATGTGAACGATGTTTCCGCTATTTAATATCGCGTTAAGGTAAAAGGCATGCTGCAAACGCGCTTGCGCGCGTTTGAAAATAATGTCAGTAATTTACGCGATGTCAACTATCGGGAATTCTCGTCAATATATAAATAGCGTCCTCCGGTTGCTAATTTTTATCGCGTTAGTATTGAAACCGGTGATTAATGGAGCGTGATGCGAAAGCGTTGCACGTTGTAGACTTCATTATAATATAAGTCGATAAGGGGAAAGTAGGTTGCTGCCCGGAGCAAATTCAAAATATCATAGAAAAAGCAAACGCTATTTTTCACAATATACAATGCGCCCCATTATTTTAAGAGTTTTTCTAATCCATTGTACTCGTTAAAAAAAGCTAGTATATATGCTTGTATATATGCGCGTGCGTTGGCACAATAACAAAACCGAAAGTCCAGTAAATTAGAGCGTGCATTGGGGTATATGATCTGGGTGCAGATATACGTTTTACCACGAAGACCAGCGGAGTCTATTTTCAGAATAAAACCCGCGTCTCTTTCATGGTTTTCATAATAGCGGCAATGGGTTCACATAATTTTTTGAATTTTTACGAGCACCCACAGAGTGCGGGTCCTCGCATTTGTTTCGCGGGGGAAAAATAATAGGCTGCATAATAAAAGACCCAGCATGTGAATCAGGGTACGCGTTGAATTATATTTATCATGCGAACAGATACGCTTTACTATACGAAACATGTAAAACTCATGCATGTCGTGCATAAAAACATCCGCGTGTATCGAGAAAAATGTCGGGCAATTCGTGTCAAGCCGACAGATCCTTTTAACAAAACAACTGTCCCCGACAGCGTTACGTGCACTTTCCTCTATCTCTCATACACAGCCATATTCCTTCTTTTATTTATCGATTAAGGGATAAAAATAACGGTCGTTAGCATATTTTAGTACACGGTGTATATCTAATTAGAGTATACAAGCTGTAATTTTATAGCACATCTACGTAAAAGATAATTTTACTTATTTTTTTTTCATTTTTGCACAATGCTTCGAAATTAAAACTTGAAAAGATAAAGTAAATATACCAATGCCTGGACACATAAATGTATACCTATGTCTGGATATTTTCATCATTTTAGTCCTTAAATAAGTTATAACGCGAATTAAAATCAAAGAATTAAAGATAAAAATATTTTTCGTGTATTATATATATTTTTTTTTTAATTTTAATTCGCGTTATACTTACTTAAAAACTAAAGTAATAAAGGTGTCCAGACATAGGTCTTAAGTGTCTCGGCATTAGTACATTTACTTTAATGTTGCAGAAATATCTGCGCGATTTTAGTAACTTATTATTAGATGAATCTCTAATTCTTTTGTATCTTTAATGCTGATTGATAGTGAAACCATGAATATGCTCCCTGTAATCTTCTCGCAGGCTTGAATATATTGATCATTCTTTGCTTTACGTTCTTGCCGTCGATGCGATCATATTGACCAGATCAATGCAACTTTATATAGCATCACGTTCGGCAGCAAAGGCTTTGTGAGTAAGAACGGTAATATATTTTCCATATTCTGAAGAACTCGATTTATTTATTTATTGGAGCTATCGCGAAATCTATCAAGTCTATCTCCAATTAAATATTATCGACTTTTGCCATTTATCTCTCTTTGGAGATATTAATTCTTGCTAAAGAGGATGCTGAATACACCTTCTATATTTTTCTTTACTGCATGTAATTCAATACATAGAGGAAAATAAAAGTAACGCTTCTTACCACAGCAACTTCTCTGATATCTGCTCCGAGTATCTCTATTGTGCTCTCAGATCGTTGGCGCGATTGTTAGAGTGAACCGACTCGAGCACAATTGATTTTTGTATAACGTGGGCGTGTCGCGCTTTTCGCATTCATCCTGAAAGAAACGGATTTCGTAGGATTGCGTGTAAATGGACGAGCCGCATTTTCGGGAGAAACCCCCGATTCACCGACCAGCAGTGCATTCTCATTCGCCAGAGTGTATGGGTAATGAACTGGATTAAGATTAAATTGCACCGAGCAGAATGCTGTATTAACCGTGATGGATTGAGATATTTTTGAGATAAAGCGGAGCACGCTATAGGTATCTATCAGAATTTATTTCGCATGTAGTTAAATCCCTCAATAGATTGTTCGACTCATTCAAGTTAATCCTTCTATATATGTTATAGATTATTCAATCTTCTCATTCTTGACTGACTGAAAGTATTCAAAATGCTCAATTTACATTTGTGCATAATTCTTCAGGGAAATTCAGTGAGGATAGGGAACTCTGTCAGCGCAATGTTCCATTATAAAAATTGCATATTCTCTCTTACCTTCAAATAAGATGTTTCCGATGTATTGAGAAGTATTTTGGTAAGAAATTCTTTGACGAATTTGAAGGATAATCTCGACCGTAAAGTTTGCCAATAATCCGCGCCCACGAAATTTTGATTCTCCTATTTTTCTTCTATATTTTTCCTACATCATCCACCTTGCATTTTTCAAACAACTTGTTGACACTTATGCAAATGTGGCGACCGTGTGCGCGACGATGCATGCAAGTTTTATGCTTTGTCATTCTGCAGCAAAAGTTGCGGAGTCGGCGAAACGACCGTTTTACATATACAAGAAGTACGACAGGTTGCTGGACATTGGAATTTCATTTCGGTATTTAATATGCCGAAATAAGTTTTAATATCGCCTCGAATTTAGCCTATCGATTGTGTCGAGCTTCCCGCCTAAGCAAGAATCTACAATATTTATAAATTGCAGAGTAATAAGACAAGCGACGGATCTCAAGTTTCTAGAAATCTTTTCCGAGAGAATAATTTCTCGTTGGCGGAATACTCCCGGAAATTTCTCACCGGATACAGTTATATAAGATGAAATTTTTAGCGTTCACGCGCGAAGTGTTGCTTTCGTCGCGCGTCGTCGGTGAACGAAAAGAAGTATTATTGTGTCGTTTCGCACCACGTCGCCGCGCCGCGTTTACGAATTTTTCAAATTATCGTCGTAGTAAACGTATTGCTTTCGGCCAACGACCAGAGAGTCAGAGACGAGAGCCGGTCGGAAACAAACATATATTTTTTTATTTATTATCTTTACCGGAGATTTTCTCTGTCGTCGTGTACGCGTGACGAGCGGCAAACGAAAAAGATTTCGCTCGGTGCACCCACGTTATGTAAAAAAGGAAACGAGTGAAAATAAAAAATGCGCCCACAGTGTGTTTTATCATGTACGGTTGGCAGCGTGCCACGACCTCACACTGCGGTATTTGTTAGTTTCCGTCTCGTTAGGCGGAAAATCTATTTCTTTACGTCGGTATTGTGAAAATGCGAGTTGCATCAACGTGCATCCGCGAGCGCGGCCGCGCGTTTGCCACCCACTACGCGCGTAGCAAATACAACGAGAGCGTTTAGGACGATCGGTTTTTCCTTTCCTTCTCTCTCTTCTTCTCTTTCTCTGTTCTTTTTTTTTGCTTCAATCGAGGACCGCAAGCCATTTGGATTTTAATCGAAAAGCCGGGATTTATGCTATTGTGCTACGATCGCGATTGTTCGCGCGCGAATTCTATTATCCGCGCACTCGATAATACACACCGAATATAGCGCTCTATTGTGCTAGCGCTGCAAGCATGATAATAAAAGAAATTATCGTTGTCGCGATCGCACTGTCACTGCAAAATTAATTGGCGCAATCGTCATCTAAGGTGCTCCAAATAAAGCTAATATTTGTTCGCATATACATATAATGCACAGTCGAGTATTATTTCATGTTCGAAAATGGATCAATACCATTATTCGTACAATTTTTACATTGAAAATTTAACATATGCAGTTCTTATATTCTATATATTACTATGATTAATAAATACTTTGGTAATAAAATCTTTTTAGAATTTTATATAATCGATTTATATGATTTGAGATTTATATTCTCGAATTTTATTAATACTTATACAATTTATCGTTTAAAAAAACTTTTACGCGTTGTAAAAATATAAAGACATTATTTCGACAAGTACCTATTCATACTGTAGGAATTTGATATAAAAATATGTTTATCTTTATTTATAAAAATTATAGGATTTAATATCTAATTACTATGAGCAACTACTTCGTATGCTATGTTTTTAATGCTTATCATTGTTTTGCATCGTATTCTGGTTAAGAGTGCATCATAATGATTCTTATCTTATCATTGAAAATTCATAATAAGATACTGACGAGTTACATTGGAGCGCATTCAGGTCTTCAACTAAGCGAGCGAGACAATCTCCGCGTCGAAATTCGTAATGATATGCGATCTGGCAGGATTACCATGGGTGCGCGTAAATTGAATTTTCTGCCACGTACTCCGTTGTTAAATTATCTCTCTTTCGACCTGCATTATATAGCGCGGCTTTATGATGATGAGTGAAATGAAAATCACGGTAAAATATCATATCACTTTCACATCAACGTAGGGATTCGACGATGAAACAGGACGCAGTGTCCGCAAGTTTTCCAAATTTTGCGCGATGATGCTTTTTATGAATACGCTTCGAAGGGCAACAACACAATCAGTGGTTTTAAAATTCTATCACCCTCTGATCCTGTTTTTGCGAGTTGAAAATTGCGGATATGTTTCGAAATATTTATGACGACGCACATTTGTATAAATAACTCCGTCTGGGATATTATATTAATATTTTAGATTTTATGCGGCCAAGTTTTAAATTTAATCGGCACACAAAAAAAAGAGATGATATTAGAAAACTCTCGGATAATATACGTGAATATTCGCGACGCTGTAAATCTCAGGCGTGTAACAGTTCAAGTGGATTGTACATACTAACAGCGCTCTCTCGGAGTTAGCTAATAGTTTAGCATTAGCTGTTTACTTCGTTGACTTGCATCGCGCGACGTCGCGTCGTTGCGTGCATCGCGCGTCGAACTTGCGCGTCCCCGGTGCGGGAGAATGGATTACCATTGTTTACGTGACACAGTATCAGAAATTATATGTAAGCGTCGCAAAGTAACAGGTTCTCATGGTGCATAACTGCATGACGAGCATAGCCTGCAGCTCGATACCTCCCGTTGTGTTCGTTTATTGTGTCGCGTCGCATCGTGTTCAAAGCCATATGCAGTTCATAGCGTAGTGCATAGTATATGTGGCGCGCTATAATCCCGCGAGATCGTTTCAGCTAGAGCACGCGGACTACGTTCAAAGGGACGGCAAACACAATGAGAGGTTGAGAAAAAGAGAGTAAGAAATAAAGAGGGGGCGAGGGGAGGATAAAGAGAGGAGAGAAAGAGCCAGAGAACGCAGAATTGCCGAGCGGGCGGGCCTCGCCGAATTATTATCGGTTATCAATTCGCGACGTCGCGCACGGCGGAAAACAGATTTCCGCCGGTAGAACGCCGCGCCGGCGCGATAGAATCGATGCGGTCGCGACCGGCTCGCAAACTCGGCCGGCGAAATCTTTTTATCCAGTTATTTTCGGCGATTCGATTCATCCGTCATACGCCCGCGCTCGCTCGCGAAGCGGTGCGTTCTACTCCGCGCGCGCACTCGTCGCGCAATCAGTAGTCGCCAGGCTTTAACGACGTTATCGCGGAAACCGTGATTAAAGTAATATTTGCTCGCCGGTTATTAGCAATTAGTCGGCATCGTGATTTATTCCCGACCGAACCCGACTTCTCGAGAGTAGATATTCAATCGCTCGGAGCGGAAGGAAAAAAATGCACGCGCACATCGAAAAACTTCTGCAACCACTTTATTATCCTTAGTTTCCGCGTTACATCAGCGTCATTAATTTTTCCCGAAGCTGTCGAAGTTCCCTTCCAATAAGATAACGTTTCGTTTCGTCGAAATTCTTTAATCAATTTCTATTTCTCAGTGACATTATGGATATTTGATGAATGATATTATTTTTTTATAACAAGGATTACTTTGTCATACTTTGTAATTTATATAAATATTTTTTTTCTTCATTTACTCTAATCTGAAACAAAACTTTTACCCCTCGGTATACCGTTGAAAGTGATAGCACTGTTACTCAGGGCAAAGTGTCGTGGGTATCACAACTATAGATCCGTATTCAAATGCCGAGGAACGATAGTTCTATAATCTACAAGGGGGAAAGTAGACGGCGCGGTGGCGCGGCCGCATCCCTTTTAAAAGTTTCATCCGGTCGTTTATACTGCTGCTCGACTCGCGACGTATCTTGTATGTATTTCCCTTCGCCCGTCCCCTCGGTATCGGCTCAAACATACGATCCTCGGAATTCGTCTGGCATAAATATTCCAAGCTCGCGAGCTTCTGGTTCTCTCGTTGCCGATGAATCAGGAGGGTGGCGAGCTCTGACAGCGCTTCAAAATTAAATGTTCTTCAACCGCGCTTCGAACCAGCGTCTCTCGTCTCTCTGATTGTCAGCTGCTGAATTATGGATTCGCTTCTGTCAAGAACTTATAGAAATAAATACCACGAATATCGCATCCTCCGCCACTCAAGTGCCGATCTCGGTTCTCTCGGTACGGATACGGCCTCGTGAAAGATTAAAATCGAGAGCGATGCGTCGGCCGCTCACCTCCTATCGATATGTTTGCCGAGAAAAATTTCCGGAGACATTCATCTCTTATCAATCTCGCAAACCGGATATACATATATATATATATATATATATATACATATCGTTCTTCCAACGCGCGTTGAGGGCACAGCGAGGAAAGCCTCGCATATTCGTGTAATGCCCGTATCACACTAGCGATTGGCGATTGCGTCTACGTTTGCGTTTACGTCTCTAGACCAATCAAAAAGTAGCTGCTGGCGATTGCGATTCGCGATTTTCGTTCTGATTGGTCAAAAGACGTAGACGCAAACGTAAACGCAATCATCAATCGCTAGTGTGATACGGGCATAAGGCTCAAACGCGCGAGTCCTTGTTTTCATGCTGGAATTAAAGTGCCGCGTGTTAGAATTTTAGTGAAAAGCATGTCTATTCTCCCATGGGCCGCATAAGAGTAACGGCGGCGCGGCGGGCCTGGACCACTTGGATCGAAGTTGCGTAATTAATTCCGTCTAGCACGCGAGCTGAATTCTTTTAACTTCCGCCTCGTTTACGCCTGGTCTGTATACGTACTTACCGCGGAAAGTTTATTTCTTCGTCGTCCCTTTGCCGCTCATAAATGATTAAACCTCCGGTTAGCACCGGTTTAATAATCGTCCTTGTCGCGAGTTCGATCGAGGTGCGGGAAAAAATAGGGTGGCGTCGGATTTCCACGAATCGGTCCTCGATTATTCATACCTCGTCGGCGTCGAAGCGATACATACCTAGCCGCAACAATGTCGCTCTACTTGGACATTCCTTGACCCGATAATTGATTGTCTTTAATATAGATCGACTTCTGTGTAAATATTGTTAGATGACTAGTTATCGCGATAGTTTTTTATCGTGCTCGTGAAACTTATTGCAATATAGAATAGTGTAAAGACCTACGATTTTTCACTATATATATTCATAGAATATAGGTCTAGAATACTCAATGGCACGAGGAAAAATTGAGAATAGAATAATGCGGCTAAAAATAAAAATTATTTGATTATTGTCAGGAGGATTTGATTAAAAGGATTATTCGAATAATAATTTAATCCAATAAAATTAGAAGAATAAAATTTAATTTCTCGAAAAAGTACATGCACTAAATTGCTTGTGCCATTACATTTATTAGATCGACTTGATCATTATTTATCGTATTTATTATATTAACTCTCGGCTTATCTCGTTATCAGTCACATATTTCTTCCAATTCTTTATTACGCGAAAAGAAATTGCAGCTGAAAAAGTCATTATAGCTCACAAATCAGTTTCACGCGTCTATATATTAATATACTATTTTTATGTCTATTAATATACTAATCCCTTTATATTTATGATTAATTCTCAGTCGCGCAACATTATTGGCAACCGTTCGTATCTATTGCTCTAGCATTCGTGTTGTGCCACCCTCTCGAAGCGTCGCGTGCTGTCGCCCACACGCACCTGTCGCCCTATTTTATTCATGCGATGGCGCGATGTGAATCTATGCCGGGTGGAGGCGGGTAAGAAGACGTAGCAAGATATGCGTACGGCACTCTGGATATCAGGAGAGAGTAATGCGTGGTAGTTGACATTTCTATCAGAGAACATCAAAGTCCGATCGTGACGAGTGAAAAGTGTTCTTCGTTGACCTTTTCTATTTCCAGGCGCGCAGACATTTAGATTTAATTAATTATAGAGATTACCAGTCTGTTTCTTTTCCTAGATTACATATTTGAGCTACTGTTATTAAGAGACGAAAGCTGTTTAGAGAATTAGTTAAAATTGATAAGACATTTTTTTTCAAAAATAGATTTGCTCTTTATGTATGAAGAGGAAAAGTTAATGCGAATATAAAATACATACGAGAAAAATGGAGAATAATATGATATAATTTTAGTTCTCTCTGTATAACGTATGACGGACGTTACCGCGGCCATATTGGATTCTTACTCTCTATCGAGGCGAGGAAAACACCCAATTTTGTTGTGCATGCCATTTTTATGATAAATAAAAAGACATTTCAATAAAACATCACTATAGAGCGTTTCAGAACACTTCCGAAATTGGCCGAAAACTACCCTTTTCTCTCGACAATAAACAAACAGCCATAAAACGAAGCCTAAACATACGGGAAAAACAGCCGTTTAACGACTATCGAAAGGAGGTGAAAACGTTCCTTCCGCATGCAAATCTTACTTTTCGGCCAACTTTACGACTTTCACGAATACGTTAAACGTTAGAGCACAAGCACAGAGCGAATAATAAAGAAATAGCACGCACAACAAAATAGGTTGTCAACATGGCACAAGACAGAATTCTCCGTTGGAGAGAGTGAGAGGAGAGAGTTCTTATTTTTGCCGCGACGGTACGGCGCCACCGTCAACGCGGAGTTTTCGGCTCAGGGACCAGGATGAGTCTTAACAAAATCTCGACGCGCATTTCTCATTACTCTCAGACCCTCTCTCTCTCGTATCGAATTCTTCAGTAGGGAACGCAGCAGCTGCCAAAGGAAGCCTCGTTCGAAACGTTTCGTTTCTCGTTGCAATCGTATTACGCATTTCACGTTCGAGCAGCAAATCGTTGCTATGTAAGGCCGGCACGGCAAACTCGCGAAACACCTGCGTTAGATATGCGTTTAGCGTGCGTCGCGTGCCGACCTCTCGGCAGAGCTCAGGCTTCTTTGTTGCCTCCCCTCTGGCTCTCTAGGAATCTCTCTGACTCCCCTCCGCGCCCGTACGCTTATTTCCTATTACGTACGTGCATGCATCCACGCCTGAGATGTCAGCTTTACCCGTCTTTACCGAAGCTCCGCTGTTGCGCCGTACAATGCAGCAAGTTTTTTTTTTGAAGTCGAGCTTTCGCAGATTTCCGTACGCACTGATTCTTCTTGCTTGCGCGTTTGCCACAGCGCAAAAATAGTCGCAGCTTTCAGATTCGTTCGATTCCCTACTAGGGTATTCTGACGCTGTAAAAAGGATTTTTACCTCCGCGTTGTAATAAATACATACCTTTCGAACATTGCATGACGAGCGGATGCTATTCCAAATGAACGAAACGTACAATTGCACACGAATCAGATAATGTAAATTTGGAAAGATTTTATGTCACAGGGATATAATTACAATTGTGCAAAAATAAATCGTAATATAACCTCAAGCTCTCGATATTCAGTTTCCAAGGAGAATTTATTTATAGCAAAGTCATAATTTTATAAATCTGAATAATAGAATTTAAATTCTAATCTCCTTGTATGATGCCGATTATTTCTGGTAGAATTGTTATTTATGCTTTTCTCAAGACATAAATAAATTCATCGTCGTTTGAATATTTAATCATTCTCGGTCCATCAGAATTAATCCGGAATTAATCAACGCGCTTATTAAGCCGATTGCAACGCTTATATGTATAAAATATTTTATTTTGAACGTGTCGTTTTTGTTTGCGTGTTAACTTTCACGTCCTCGTTACACTTTATTGCAATCTTCAGAAAACTTCGTATATTTCGTCGATCTACGAAGAATCGACATGTGTCGCGAGGTCATTGAATGTACCATCGATTATTTAAAGACGTTCGAGTGGATGAATTAAATGTGCGGAGCTGTGTATGCGGAGCTCTTGGCATTCTATTGTGTACGGAAGTGACAAGCTGTTCTGTTTGCTGCAACTTCAATAAATACCAATCACTCTTTCGGTAAATAGCGCGTTACAAATAGTTCTCAATCTATAGCTCTAATGCTTTTTCGGGGACGCTGCAGGCTGCAGCGCTAACGCGCGAAAATCGTAACACTCGACAATCATTCGATTAAATAAATGAAAACGAAATTTGAATAAAGTGCATTTAATTGGCAGATCCGACAATGTTCGAATGCAGTTATTTTCACATAATTTTTAACTAAACAGATTTTATGATTTAACTGAATAAAATGTTTCTTAAATAAAAATGATAGCGATTTGCAAAAATATTTTTGTCTAAGGACAATACTAACTTTAGTGCGAAGTATCTTTTGATCTTTCTTGAAGCGCATCAAAGTATAGAGAGGGTGTACGGAAACTTTCTCCTGGACGTAAAATGGGGAGGGTTTTAAGGGAAAAATAAGACGAACTAGGAACTCAGAGTGGGTTTCCGGAAACGAATATACGCGTCCTGATTCATGCGCCAGCGATTTGAAACTAGTTCATGATGAAAGAGGGAGAAACTTCGTTCTTTCTCTTAGGAAAGCAAATATAATATAGCATCGAAGCGAGCGCTCAATTCTTGCTTTCATGGATTTTATCGAAGATTTCATAATCTCGTTTGCTTTGCGTTATTGAAGTCGATCATGCATGTCACGTACGCTCGCATCATTGATCCTCCAATCCAATTGTCCTCTTTGTGATATATTATTCGCGTTATTATTCCAGCGGAAACATTCTCCCAATCAACGATTCTTGGATAATTTCGCTACGACACATAAACTCGTTGCTTTTACAATCATTTCGTTACGTGTTATTTCATTAATATACAAATTGATGGTATTTGCGAATTAATAAAATCGCTTCGTACGTAGAATATTGAGCAGCGAGTTGGAAATAGTAACTCGGCGATAGTGGAAAATTAATAATCCGATATACGGTGTGATGACAGCGGATTGACAATGCCGCGACAGAGCAAACGTTGCAAGTGTCACGTTGCCGGTGTCAATATATCTCGCCGGCATCGAGAATTTTCGATTATCCAGATTATCCTCGGGAGAGGTTAATAGTTTCTCGATAAACCTACGAATCGCCAACATTTTCCTTAATAACACGAAAGACGTGACGTGCTGAGAGCAGCATGGAAGAGAACGTCGATGCAACGATGCGCGCGGACGAGCTGCGCCCGCGGGAAAAATTCGTTGCCAATTCTCGTTTTGGTCCTCGTAGCAATCAGCGACGAAAATTTTTTGCGACACATATTGGTGTCGAAATTTCGCGTTCTCTTGCGGATATTATGAATTAAAACTCGTTACTTTGACGTCGCGTAATAAAAAAAAGTAGTATACCTACGCTCTTCTGATGTCTTTGCTTTGCAGTGTGCGATGCGAAAGCACACGAGCTAAAATTATTTCATAAAGGCAGGATTTCAAAACTTTAGATTTATTTAATATTTCTTAATGTGACATTCAATTTAATAAAAAAATGTTATACGCTCTCTATTTTTTATAAAAGGTTAAATAATGCAATTCGAGATCTTCACGTACGAGTTTCAACTGTAATAGTGTTTATGATATAGTTCTGATTGCGAGAGGTTAAAATAGAGAACCTATCTAGTGAAAACTGCTGAGTTCCGTTTGTATCTGGAGCATCACCTGGCGCCATCGTAAGCGGATAGAGGACACGAGTATCGCTTACGTGAAAGAGGGAGTTCGTCTGATTGCCTCGGTCGGACGAAACGTCTCCTAAGGGATATCGGATCGTCGTAGATACTAGGAGATTTAATCCAAATACTTCGAATACGTCGAATTTCACATATAAAGCGCGCGCGAACGTTAATACCAGCTGCGAATATAATCTTCCAACTGAAGTAATTGTTACTGTGCGCAACATTCCACTTGTGAACATTACTTATAGCAATAGTCGTAGACCTAATGGACTGGCAATACACACAGCACACCTTAATTGTAACGTACTTCTCTCTCTAAAGTGTCCGGAAGTAGGTACTGAAAGAGGAAAAGAGAGAGAAGTTGGTTCTTCTCCGAGATATATATATATGGTAACTTCCTTCATACGTTACTTCTAATACAGAATAGACAATTGCCGGTCCATATCTATAAGGTCTATGTCTATAGCAACAGTGAAAATATCAGTATACGTAAGATGTCCCATAATAGGTATATTTTGTTTTAAATAGCAAGAAATTCTTATTGCTTATTTCATGTTTTAATTTTTTTAATGTGTAAATACTACGTAAAACATAGTAACCAGTTGATACCGATAAGTTGATTACTAATAGTAAATTTAAACTTGCTTTGTTATGTATAATTTAAATATTTTTTAAAGAAAATTTATATCTGATTAATAATTCAGTCTAGGTAAGACAAATAAGTTTAAAAAATGTTTAATATGAGTCTGAATAACAAAGTTCATTTTTATTCGGTGTGTTAATTGAAATAAAAATTAACTTATTACAGTGATTTAAAACTTTTACATTTCTAGAAGTGCAATATGGAACGTATGATTTTAATAAGTAACAGAAATTACTCATTAAATTATATACTTATTTTTGCGACAATTTAATCTAATTTTTTTTAAATTAAAATCACACATCACACCCACAAAAATCCTTAATTTATTGAAATTATATTAAAATCAGATTAAAACTATTTTATTCTTTTCAAAATGTAAAATTTGACAAAAAGTAATAATAATTAATTAATGTATGCAAGTAATGTTTTTATCAAAGTAAGATAAATTTTATCCAATACAATTATAATTCGCCAGTATGAAATAATAGGTGGTCATGTCTCTCAACTATAAGTATATATTCTTATTTCATTTCTGTTCACCAACCTTTTACACAATTTTTAACTATGACTTACATATTTTTGTAATTTGACGCACAATGTTCTACCATTGTTAAATTAATTTGATAAGGACCCAAAGTAAGGGTTGAAGCGTCGTTATATTAATAAATAACTGCCAGTCAGACTGATTTACACGTCTTGGTTTTATATCATAAAATTTAATATCATATTCTGTATACTCTTTCAAAGTTCGGGGTCAAATTTCAAATTGATTCACAATTTAGATAAAAAGTTATTAATTCTTGAAAATCCGTTTTACAAAGGGTTTTACAGAGAAAAGTGTAAACATTAAAAAATGTAACCAATATAATAATATTTTACACACAAGCAGATCATCAACAAACAAAAATATAGCAACAAAATTTGAAACGATTTACAATTTTTTTTTGAAATTTAAAAAAAAAAAAATAGTAGTAACAGTTATTTACATTTACTAAATCTACGTCTTTTACATTCTATTAGATGTTTCGTAACTATTTATATACATTTTTTTGTTTTTGGATCTCTGGAGAATTAATATCAGAGTTTTTAATATTTCCTGCATACTTTTGGTTGGGACTGTGCCTATAAAACATCCTTAAATAGATGTTAAACTCAATATATGATAGATATATATAATACAACTATATAATCAACGAAATTTTTAATAATAAATATAAGTTAATTTAAAAAATTTAAATAATGGCAAATTTACTTCCTAATATGTTAAATATGTCATTATGTAGACAAAACCTGGTGTGTTGGCATAGCTATGGTACCTGTTATATACGAAACGCTATTTACACAATAACTTGTAAATTGCATACCGCAAAATTGCTGCGTTAACATTTGTGTGCCGACCCTCGAGCGAATAGGTAGTGTTGCGCACCTCTGTTCATTAAAATGCAATAATTCTATTTGAACAAATAATTATTCTTCTGAACAGTTAAGTAATTAAATGGTTAACTTATAAATATCTCAAGGCGACAACTGCTCATCGAAGTAAACATTTTGCGAGATTTTGTTTGGCGCATGAAGAACTGAAGCAATAGGATATTGAAATTATTGTTTTATTGATGTGATTTTTATATGGACAATAAGCATTGCTTTAAAGATACTCGGGCTTCGTTTAAACTTTTCGTCAATTTAAATGTAATTTGCCGATTATTTTCCGATCGAGCACAAAGTAATATACACGTAAGTGCAGTTACGGGCTTGAGCGTGCAAACTCTATGCGATTGTTCAATTTTGCCAACTTAAAAAGTGCTGTAACTTTCACATTATCGAGATCCTCGATTCTAACAAATTTTTAATTCTGTCAGAATATGTTAGTAAGGTATCGTATAGAATAGTTATAAATTTAGTTTTAAAACTAGTTTAACAGAAAATTCGGTGTTTAATTTCCAATACGTTAAATATTTCGACACGATAAACTTTGTATGCCGCTTTGATTTTGTTATGACGCATTAATTGTTGTGTCGTGCAAGAAGAAAATATCGTCACGCTGTCGCGATATATTAATTAACACTCGATTGAATAACGGCGCGAACTCCGCGTATTGAATTATTGGATTGCGATAATTTTTTATGAACAATTAATAATTATCAATATCCACACTTCTTAATTAACTCTTAATTAACAATATGTAAACATATCGTATTTCAAGGGATACTAATGTGATCGAATAACAGAAACCCATGATGTATCGAATATATTTATTAATAATATTTCGTATACTTCATCGGATTCCGCGTCGTGCGTAGTTAACGGGAAGCGTCGTGCAAAATGTGCGATCGTTCCGGTATGATTAATGCATGCGCGATCGTAATTAATTTTGTTTTCATGAGTGTATGTGAGAGTGTGAGTGCAATGAAGAGAAAACGAAATGCCTGAGAGGTATCGAGCAACAGTGGAGGAAATGCATAATTTTAAACTATATATATAATATATTTTGTATATGATTTATTAATTGTGAAATTAACGGCGTTTATTCCCGATTATTTATAAATTATTTCATTAAATAATTTAAGAATTTAAAAAACTGTATTTACGAAATTTTATATACAAGTTTATAAAGAAAAACAATTTTTTTTTTAAATTGTATTACTATTTTAATAAATATTTTAACGGTTTCCGTTTTCGTACCGTAGTAAAGTATTTTAAGTATTTATCTTTCAATATTTCAACATGCGTACAATAATTATTTTTGGAAACATTAATGACTGTTTAGTTGGATGTTGATTTTGAGTTATTTTGTAAATATTTTATAAATCAATGCAATTACAACTTAATTATTCTCCGCCGTTGTGTGTTGTGTTTGTGAGTATTAAATCATATTTTATTTTAAGATAATGAATATTATAGACGAATATATTACTTGAATTAGTAATAATTACAACTTTTCATTGTTTAAAAAACTTATGAATATTAGTTGATTGCGTATGTTAATTCATATATAAGAAACTAAAATATAAAATCAACCGTATAATAAAAATTGCTTAATCTTAAACTATTAATCTTGATATTTTTATATCTTAATTTCCAACTGTAATAAGTCTTTAGAATACGCTATAAAAGTATCATGCAACGGTTGTATATACTCCGCCCAACGAGAGATCATAGTTGATCAAACATAAATAACGATAGGGCACAGAGCCGCAACAAGATGTTATTTATATTATTTTTATTTTTAATAGATATTGTCCAACACACTATTAAAAATAAAAATAATTTAACGCGAACACCTTTTTTGCGGCTCTGTGCCCTATCGTTATTTATGTTTGATCAACCCATGATCTCTCGTTGAACGGAGTATAGGATACTGCGAATACCACGAAATATTATGTTAATTATGTTTAATTTTCTCCGTTAGCTTAAAGATATGAAAAAATGATATATCTTTATCAAAATTTATGCAACCAGATTTATTTGCCGTTACAGTTACAGTGACTAACAAAAATATAACGAAAAGTTGATCTCGGGGGATGTTATAAACTGCGAAACTTCGAAGGTCGTCTGTCATTTCGGTCGTTTGTCACCTCTTACGTGTATACGTGTATACGAGGTGCAAATAAGATACATGTGTCTGGCAAGTTTTCGCGGTTAAGTTAGAATGAAGATGCAGCAGTTTCTCCTAGTATGGAAAAATCATATCGCTGGTAAATATTTTTATACGACTGCACGAGCCGAGAGGCAATATTAGCGACGGTGGATGGGAAACGCGCGATTCGCCATCGTATCCGGTATTGGAATCGGGCGGGTAATGGTCTGTAATGGAACGAAAAAACGCACTGTCTTTCTGAGTTTCATATTGTATTTGGTCTACTGAGTCCCGTTGGCTACACGTCGGTCGGCAGTATCATCCTGGTGAAAAGAGAGCTTACTGCAATTGCTTTAGGTAGCAGGCCGAGGCGTTTCCTAACGGCTAAGCCATTTTCTTGAACGACGACGGCGGAAGTCGATTCAGATACTCTGGACAGTGAGATCCAATGTCGGAATGTTCGAGACGACTCCATTTTCAGACGAAACGTAATTCGATCTCCTTCGCGAAAAAGCGTGCGAGAAATGTTTGGATTTCAAATACGCTCGAGCGAGAAGTCATCTTATCGTTAACGTGTACATACGTGACTCGCGTTAATGATTGTCAATATAATTTTTACAGCGATTAAATTGAATCCGAATAAGCCATTATGCAAACATATATTTTAGTAATCTATTGAACTAAATCAGATTAACGTTATTTATGATAGATATTTTAGCAATCCTTCGAACCAGTTTAATGTTGTTTATGATAGATTATATACTTATACAATAGACGATGCCGTATAAATATATCGATTTCGTATATATCACGCGATATTAAATCGATGCATGTAATCTTTAACGAGAGCTGCCTCTTACCATCGGATATCGCGCCAGTAAGAATGGCGGGCTACAGTTGAAGGCACAATCGACGCTAAGTAACCGATTAATTATTCGCGATGGTAATTAGACGCTGGTCGGCGTACTGTTGGCTTTTAGTTGTGCAATTCAATTTATCACGAATCAATATCCGCGGCGTATAGACTTAATGGCTTCCCACGCCGAAGCACGCCGCGCTGCGCCCGCGCCGGCCCGGGTCAAAAGAGGTCGGTTATCCGCAACACCGCCGTCATAAACGTTCTATACGCTGACTCCGCGTCTTACGCCAGAAACTTACTCGGGCTTATTGGTGCGGCCGACGGCGACGGCGACGGCGGCGCGCGGCTGGAAACGCCGCGTTGCATTGTAGAATCTTAATGGACTAACGACTTCCTTCGACCGGAACGACGCGCGCGTTTCGCCAACACACATACTTATACGTATGTACATGCATGTACATACACAACGTGCCCCTAGCGTGCTGTTCTAATTGTAAATTCGGATCGATGATGGCGATGCGATGACGCCGCACCTTTCCAGAAACGCTCTGCAAATCTATGACTTCGTGGCGGAACACATTAAGAGTGATACGTCGGAATTTCTGTTCTGCCCTAGCTCAGCACGCAGTTTATTGTTTGCCGGAAGTTTGACTGGCGTAACGCGCGTCTACTGAGTCGCGAAGTTGAATGCGATATTAAATTTAATGCCGGGCCCGGTATTTAAGCGCGCAAGAGTTTGTATAAATTGTTGTGCCGGAAGCCAGGATCTTTTTGCGATTAATTTTGAGCAGGTCAGAAAGAGAGAGAGAGAGAGAGAGAGAGAGAGAGAGAGAGAGAGAGAGAGAGAGAGAGAGAGAGAGAGAGAGAGAGAGAGAGAGAGAGAATGTATGTACCTCATGTAGAACGGTTCCCATGATTTTGCACGACATGAGATCGGATATATCTCTTCCGATCGATCTCTTCAGTGGATCCTTTGCCAGATTTTCCAATTGCTTTCGCCAGCGTGGGATAAACGCGCGGAGGAGGCAAACATAGATATCGATGTCCCTTAAAAGACAAACGATATCTTCGAGCGATAAGGGAGCCAATCCGAATTCGACCGGAATTCGATGGTGGAATTCAAGCCCATTTTCCGTCGAAACGTAATCCGAAGTTCGATATCGAGACATTGAAGTTCCGGCCGTGGCGCGAGTTTCTTCAAAGTGGCTTTAAAAGGTCGGGATCTGTTAACGACTAAACGGTTTATGACAGATACGCATCCTGAATTGCACATTCTTTTCAGTATATTATCGACATACAGTTATAAAATGTTTGATAAAAATTAAATTTGATGATCGTTAGGCTCGATGATTGTCTTGTTGGCAACAAAATAAAATTCAAGGCTTATAAAAGATTATAAATTTTTTATATAGTTTTAAATGGTAAGTCTGTTAATAAACTTAATAGCTTTCACGGAATTATGGCATTATGAGTTATGTTATATTATCGTCATTGTTACTGTAACACTATTATTGTTACACGGCATAATTATCTTTTTGCAATGGAAGTCTTTACAATTTTTTTCATGATTATATGTATATAGAATGTTGCATATTCTGTTTTCATGCAAATATTTTCGAGAGAAGTTATTATTACGCTTTTAAATCTGCATTTTGAAATTATACTGCTAAATCGTTACGTTTACGTGTCAGTGGTGATCGAGAATGGCGGTACGTTGCTTTCCTTTGCAATAATGCACGTCCTGACAACCGCGGAGAAAGCGTATACGCTCGAGCCTATGCATTTAGAGTGCATGCACTCGGCGGAAACGTCGGTGGATGGACCATCCAGCGCTATTTTTCTCGCGTAGTCAACTGTCGAGTTACATTTGCGGCTCGACGACTCTCGACTTTCACCGTCCCGGAAGAAGAGATATACTCGCTGCGAAGTGTATTTTGAAAATTTCGGAAAAACCTTTTCGCGGTACCTGGAAATCAAATCACGAGGGGAAGGCGGAGCGATGGGATAACGAGGCCACGAGTTCCTCCTGGAGAAACGTTGTAGATGCACTTGCGAGAGAGAGAGAGAGAGAGAGAGGGAGAGCGACGATCGATAAGGGAGGAACGAGAAGAACGCGGACGAAACGGCGGCAGACGAGGTCGGCGGTGGAATCGGAAGAGAAGACAATGGGAAATCGCGGAGAGAAGAGGAGTGACGAAAATAAAAGTGTCGACGATAGGTAGGCTCTCCGCGAGTACTCGAAGTCATTCTACCCTCCGGCCCTCATTCATTCGGGGAAATGTTTCATGGAAATTGCTTCCGCCGCCGACGCGTCTGCTCTTTACGCCCCCGCGAAGCTCTGGCCTGAATTTGCATCGTGACTTTATTTCGCGAGGAAGCGGCCCGTATCTCACGCTTTAACAAGCGGCCGCCGTTTTCTCCGTCGTCGCGACGAGGGAGGCCGATGAGGCTATTCGTGCCGACGAGCGAACTGTAAAACAGCCGGAATAATTCGCTCTGCAACTTTCGTTAACGCGCGATCGCCCTTTCCATCCCTCGAGCGATCGGCGAGCTCCTTTCGCGGCTTAATGACGCTTATTTATTCTTTATTGAAGCCGTGCCCCGTTGAGGTAAGATGAGGAAGACGACGACTGATATTACGGAAGCTTCACTTATTTTTATGACTTTCGGCACGGAATGCTTATATTAATATTAGCGTGCAGCATTTTTCATGTTAATGCCTTTGCTTAGCTTTTTCAATATATTATTTTATTGTGAAGTAAAAAAAAGGTGTGTCCATAGTAATGAAGCATGAAATTATAGCTGCAACGCGTACCAAATTGAATAAAGATAAAATTAATAAAGATTAAATTTAATAAAGATTTTTGAACGTACCAAAGATATAATTTTACTTTAAATTAATAATCACAAATGTGAAATGAGTATCTACATTTTAATTTAACTTCGCACTAACAATAAGCTGGTTAACAATTCACATAATAGAGAAAATTTTTTATTACGTTTAAATGTTTCGAATTATTTATTTATATATCTGATTGATGAGCGTGTGTTTTTCCGTTTGTTACCCAATATTCCATTAATGAAATGACTACTCATTAATCGACGTGTCGTTGAACGAAAACGTGCCATATAATTATCAGTGATCCGATGTGAATAAATCATGTTTTAATAAAGCAGGCGCAATTTAATTGATACGAAATTAATGTGTAAATAACTATGAACTATCATCGAATCTCGTATATCTCAAGTAATTTTAATATTGATGTAAACTCTAAAATTAAAAATGGTAAATATCTATAAAAGGTCAAACCTCACCGATGACCTTGACCTTGACATATGTTGTCAAGGTCACCCTCCTGAGTGACCTTCAAAAGATTTTAGCCGGCGGTCATTGTTCATTAAAAAGTTATAAACAAAAAAAGTTTGAAAAATATAGCAGCTATTTTGAGTATTGGAAGGCATAAATGACTAATAAATATGTCGACACTCCTAGGTTTACTGTCGCCCCCCTGTGGTCACATGGGTTCGTGGCGCGCTTTACCTACACAAACATTGTCGCCCGCGCTCCGCGCGGGTCAAATTTCAGAAATCGGTGAAAAAAATAGGTGAGATGTTGCGTAAAGCCAGTGACGCGCTTTAAAAGTATTTAAGTGTTTAAAGCGCGTCAACTAACCTATGTCTCTATTCTTTACTTTAAATAACTTTCCTTTCAATATATCAACAATTCACTGCTTTAAATAATTTTCCTTTGTTCATACATATACTATTTCGACATAAATATCAATTATTTATGTCTATTAGTACTCAAAATAGCTGCTATATTTTTCAAACTTTTTTTGTTTATAACTTTTTAATGAACAATGACCGCCGGCTAAAATCTTTTGAAGGTCACTCAGGAGGGTGACCTTGACAACATATGTCAAGGTCAAGGTCATCGGTGAGGTTTGACCATGTCTCTATTCTTTACTTTAAATAACTTTCCTTTCAATATATCAACAATTCACTGCTTTAAATAATTTTCCTTCGTTCATACATATACTATTTCGACATAAATATCAATTATTTATGTCTATTAGTACTCAAAATAGCTGCTATATTTTTCAAACTTTTTTTGTTTATAACTTTTTAATGAACAATGACCGCCGGCTAAAATCTTTTAAAGGTCACTCAGGAGGGTGACCTTGACAACATATGTCAAGGTCAAGGTCATCGGTGAGGTTTGACCTTTTATAGATATTTACCTTAAAAATTGTACATTTTAAAATCTGTATTTTACTTGCTATAAGATCGATTACATTTGTATCATATTTAGTAATTTATCGCAAACGAGAGATTTGAACAGTTCCAGTGTTATAAAAACTATAATACCGATTCAATAAATCCCGAATATGTACGGATACCCGAGAAAAAATTGATATAATATATGGTCAGATGTAAAAATACATTATTAAATATGAAATTTGACGCGATATGATCTTATATAAAGATAAAAGATATTATATAAAGACCTTAATATATACTAAAGATATAAGATCATATCGCACC
Source organism: Temnothorax ravouxi (assembly GCA_030770255.1). Taxonomy (NCBI): domain Eukaryota; kingdom Metazoa; phylum Arthropoda; class Insecta; order Hymenoptera; family Formicidae; genus Temnothorax; species Temnothorax ravouxi. Next base: position 96,431 of record JASTWP010000061.1, read on the forward strand.
AAATTTCGAATCTGATTGTATATAATCATATAAAATGACATGTTAATTAGATTTTTTCATATCTAATGATGTATTTTATGATCTGATCATATTATACCCTTTTTTTCGGGTACACGGAAAAAAAATAAAGTTGCTTCAATTAAACGTCAACGTCACGGGCTGCCACAAGCGTATGTAGTTAAGTCAATTGGATATTATTGGATCAAATATTTAAATTATTAAAACAATTATCTCATGTTTTTTGTTCATTCATATTGATGTGTTGCATCAATAAATTTTTTTCACAACACCTTCACGGAAAGTTTGACTTTCCATGCCTGTAGAGAGGGGCAAAAGTGACCAATTTCACGCCAGGACGGTATTAGCGGGACGAAAGTGATCACTTTCCGCCCTAGGGAGGAAAGTAGTGGTTACTTTCGTCCCGCTATGCCGTCTTGGCGTGAAATGACCACTCTCGCCTTTTTCTAGGCATGGAGGTCAAACTTTCCGTAAAGATATTGTAAAAAATATCGTGTGCACCTCGGGGCGAAAGATTTTTCAGACTCGTGTGATTTGCCGCCCTCGCCTTCGGCTCGGACGGCAAACTTCACACTCGTCTGAAAAACGCTACTTTCGCCCTTTGGTGCACAATATACTAATTTCAATAACACCGATGCGGTTGATACAACATCATTTTTTTCCGTGTAGAAAAGAATTAAAAGATTAAAAATAGCATCAGAAAAAAATCAGGCTGTAATTGGCTCTTGCATTAGGACTCGTGAGTTGTCTTTTGTAATAAAATCGAAATTTCGCGATTTCTGTACGCTCTCGACGTTCTACAGCTGCACTGCAATTTCATGGCACGGAATGCCCGTGCGCTTTAACGAACTCGTGGAAGCAGGCGAGCATAGAATATCTCGAGCGAGGAAAGCATACCGCCGCCGCCTCTCTTATATACGGTGGAACTTCCCGTTGTTTCTCGATGAGCCCACCCGCTCTCGGCATTCGAGAACGACGTGTGTAAGATGGAAACGGGTGGGACAATTAAGCACGGTCGTGTAGAGCGCGGGATTGGGCCACGCGTGTACACCCCTTGCGTGATTCCTGTTGATAACACCGACGAAATTTTCCTTGTCAAGCGCGCCAGCTATTCTCTCTCGAAAAGAAACAGGGCTCCGCTTTGTGCCATATCCGTATATCTTCGCGCCGTGTTTCTCTCGCTAATGAAGCTGTCCCGGGCGCATCGAAACTTCACCGCGCTGTTCTCGATTTTAACTCGTGCGGCTTTGACTCGCGGCTTCTTTTATCCCCGTCGCGGTTCGAGACTGGCGAAGACACTTTGTGGCTGCGCATCTTTGATCTTAAAGAGTGCGGTCTTCCTGGTGATTGAAAAAAAAATATAATTTTATATCGTAGTAAGATACTTAAGAATTATATTTCTTACAATTAAGGTGTCTGATCTATCATTGACTTATATCACTGCTTTGTATATCGAGTTAGTTTAGTGGCACTATTTCAACTCGTACGACTGTACTATAAAGAACTCTCATAGGAAAATACATATTTTTTGATCTATAATATCCTACAACATGTATATACGAAGCTTATCAATTCAACTTTACGAGAGATTTTCTCAACGCCGCTTTCTCGAAGCACGTTTCTTGCGTGAATAAAAAAGAAAAAAAAACAAAGTTACACACTTCGTTTTTAACATAATTAGACAATATGGGAGAGTCAAATTGCAAGTATACGTAAAAACGCGTTTTGGATCCGCGAAAAATTCTGCTGGAATTATGATAAAGGAAAAAAAATTGGCAAAAATAAGAAATACATGTTCGAATTAATGATGCTTGTCGGAGTAGCTGAATCTACCATCTGGTGTGTGCGCTTTATGGGCGCACGCAATCGCGGCACCTATCACGCATCGTGCATAAAAGGGGCTCGTAAGCGCGAAATGATTCATTATACCGCGGTTTCCTTGCAAATGCATCCGCGTCGCGAGAGAGTATACATGAGTTACTTAGCGAGTGTTCCGAAATCGATGGAAATGCGTTCGAAAGGCGCGCACACCGGCAAAGCTTTACGTACTGTGTTGAAACTGTACTGTCGCTCTCTGTGGCAAACTCTATGGTGATATTTGTATGTACAGCGGTTGGAAGGATTCATTTCCGGGTCAATGCATGCGAAAAGACAGTAAAGCCGGTTTAACGTCAGTCGGTTTAACGGCAATGCCACTGTACAAGTGTTGGCACGCAGAATGGCTTCAACTTATCCCAATTCCCGGGAAAAAAAAATTATATATAATCATATATAATTATATATAAATGATCATATATAATTATATATGAAAATTGGCACGATATAATTTTATCTAATTATATATATAAATATATAATTCTACAAATTTTTATATGTATGTAATTGGTACTTTATTTGCCTCGATGGGGCCTTAAAGGGCGTTTTTGAGGAACGTACCCAAACCTTCACAATCTCCTCATCGAATCCTCTTTCCTTTTACAAAACGGCGTTTTATAGGGACGTGCCCAACCCTGTACATCCATAATGTGTCCTGTATATCCAAAAAGTCAAAACAAAAATCAAAAATCAAAGATCGAAAAGGAAACATAAACCAAAAAAAAAAAAACAAAATCAAAAATCAAAAACATCTTCCGGATTGGCCGCCTTCTGCCCTCGTCTCCCCCGTGATCTGCTGGGCTTCCTTCCTTCCTAATCTGCCTTTGTTTTGCGTCTCTCTTCTTCAGAATCCATTAACAGGCTCTCCTCCAGCCTGTTTGCAATCTCTTCCTCCGCGGACATTTTTGGTCTCCCGCCGTCCCCCTCCCTCCTTTCCTTCCTCTTTTTCTTCTCCTCTCCTTCTTTGAGCCTCCTCTCAATTGTCTTGTCCTCGTCCATCTTTACCTTTAGCTTACTCCCTACCCTCCTACTTGCGTCCAAAACCCTCCATTTTTCCTCCTCGCTTCCCAGCCTCACCAGCATCGTAATCCATTCACCTCTCATCCCTATTACGCTTACTTCTTTTGCCTCGATCCTTGTTTTCAGGCCCTCCGAGAACAATTGTTTCACCTTTTCCCGGTTCGTTCCCCTTCCTGTCCATCTGCTCTTTTCTACTCTTATTACGAGGTTTTTCTTCCTCCTCTCGGCATCATCTCTCCCCTCTTCGTCGGACCACCATGCCATATCCGCAAGTCTGCTCGTACTTTCCTCGCTGTCGTCTCTCTTCCTCTTCCCAGTACCTTGTTCCAACCTGCGTACCTTTCTTCTCAGGCTCTCTATTTCCTCTCTCTGGTCCTTTAGTTCCTCCTTCAACCCCCTTATCATATCACTCGTTTGTTCCTTTATCAGCCTTTCCAGCGTCTCCTTCTCCACCGTCACCTTCGCTCTAAATTCCATCCTTTCCTTTCCTTTCCTTTCCTTTCCTTCGCAACGTGAACTCCCTCACGCCGACCTTTTCTGCAATTAGAAGATTGTCTATTATCTCTGCCACGTACCCTCCCTTTCCTTTTGCCTCTCCCCGCCCCGCCTCATCTCCTCTATCGCCCTCATCCAGTCTTCCCCCTCTCCCTTTTCTCCCAGTACCCTCTCCACCACGTCTCGCCAGCTCTCTCCGTCCCAATTTTCCCATCTTGTACAGACTTCCCAGACATGCTCCCATGTCTCCTCCTCCCTCTCACACAACCTACACTTTCTGTCATTCTCCTCTCCCCAGTATAATCCTTCCCTGATTTTGTTGCCTAATCTGAATCTTGCGATTCTACTCCATCTTGTCTCCTCCCATCCCTTCTTTAGGTAATCCGGGATCCCGTCCTTCCTTATAAACCTATACCATCTATTGTATCTCGAGTTCGCAATCCTTTCCATCCCTTCCTGTCTTTGCTTCAGTTTCTCCCTATTTTTCAATTCTTCTTCTTCAACCTCCGTCTCCCCTCCGTCTTCTACCCCGATTCCCTTCAAGTAGTCTTTTTTCTCCTGCTCCCATTTGCCTATTATCTTTCCCCTCCTCCATCTCTCTTTCATTTCTTCCAGGCATTTTCTTGCTATTCCCCCTCCGTTGCCCTCTTCTAATTTCTTTTCGAACTTCCATGCCCTCTTGCTTGCTCTACCTCTCATCTTCTCCCTCTCCAGTTCGTCTCTGACCATATATCCTGGTGTTCTCCAGTTTAATCCGAAAACCCATCTGAGATATCTCTCGTGTATCCCTTCTACCTCCCTCCTTTCCCTCCATCCCCATATTTCGGCCCCGTATCCCATCACCGTCCAAATCAGTGTGTCATATAGCCAAACTCTTCTTTTCCAATCTTTTTTCCACATTCTCTTTCCTATCCCCCATACCTCCCTCATCACTCTTGCTGCCTTCCTTCTTCTTTCTTTAATGTGCGCGTCTTGTCCTCCGTTCGCCTTTAATGTATACCCCAGGTATTTAAATTCTTTAACTTCCTCCAGCTTCTTTCCCTTCCATCTCCAGTCATATTTCTTCTTCCTCCCTCCTCCCTTTCTAAATCTCATTATTTTTGTCTTCTCTATACTTAGTATTAGACCTTTCATGTCTAAATACCCCTCTAGCCTACCTATCATGGATCTCATGTCCTGTTCCTCTTCTGCTAGCACTGCTATGTCGTCTGCATACATTAGTGTGTAAATTTTCTCTCCTTTCAGTCTTACACCCCCCATCCTCCTTTTTTCATAAAATCTTCTATGTCCGCAACTAATAGGTTAAATAGTATCGGGCTTAAAGGGCATCCCTGTCTTAGACCCTTCGCCGTCCAGAATGCATCTCCTCTTTCCTTTCCCCTTTTCACACTGCTTTTAGTCTCTCTTAGCACTTCCTCTACCCTGTCTATCAGTCCTTGCCTCACACCTCTTTCTTTCATTGCCTTAATTAAAACTTCCTTATCTACTGAATCAAACGCTGCCTTTAAGTCTACGAATAACACTGTCATCTTCCCCTTCTCGTTTCCCAGTTGTCTGTTTATCAGGTAGTTTAGTGCAAATATTTGATCTATTGTCCCCATTCCTTTTCTAAATCCTGCTTGGTTGTCCGGGATCAGATTCTTCATTTCTACTTCCTTCCTTATCCTTTCTGCTAGAACCGCTGTGTATATCTTATACATTGAAGACATGATCGTTATCCCTCTGTAATCCTTTACCTCTCGTCCTTCTCCTTTCTTCAATATTGGGAATATCTCACCTTCCTTCCAATGTTTAGGCCATCCTTCCCCCCTCCACACCCGTTTACATATTTCCCATACCCATCCCACCATTTCTTCTCCTCCAAACTTCCATACCTCGTTCGGAATCCCGTCCGAGCCGATTGCCTTCCCTGTTTTCAGTTTTTTTACTACATTTCTTACCTCTTCAAGATCAATCTCTTCCTCCTCATGTCTGGTCCCTCCTCCTTCTCCTTTCACTATCTTGTTCTCCATCCCCCCCATTAATTCCATAAAGTATTCCTTCCAATCCTCCATTTTTATCTCATTGTTTATCCTCCTTCTTTTCCTTACCCTGCTTATCAATTCCCATACCTTTCCTTCCGTTTTCGCCCCCCCTATTTCTCTTATCATCCTATCCTTTTCTTCTTCCTTTTTTCTTTTGCACATTTCCCTGTACTCCCTCTTACTTCCTCTGTATCTTTCCGCCTCTCCTATCCCTTTCCTCCATTTTCTTAGCTCTCTCCTGACCTCTCTCTTTCTCTCCTTGCAATCTGCATCCCACCATCCCCGTTTGCTCTCACTCGCTCCCCTTCTCTTCTCCTTTTCGACCTCCTCTATTGCTTTTCTTATCTTCAGCGTTCCTTCCTCTATCTCATCCTGCAGCTCTCTTTTTTCCCCTATCTTCCCTATCCTCTCCCTGAATTGTGTTCTTCCTTCCTCGTTCCATATTCCTCTTTTTCTAGTCTGTTCCATCTTTTTCCTTCCCTGTTTTCTTTTTGCACTACCTCTTATCCATAATATTATAGGGTGATGGTCTGAATCTACCCTGTCCCCGACCTCTAGTCTTTCTACCTCTTCTCTTATGTCCTCATCCCCTAAAACGTAATCTATAACTGTTTCACTCTTCCCTCCTGTGTAAGTGTATTCCCCTTCCTCATCCCCTTTCGTACATCCGTTTAGAATCATCCAACTTCTTTCCTCAATAAATTCCAGGAGTGTCCTGCCTTCCTTATTCACCTTCTTGTCCTTCGATTTTCTCCCTCTTTCTTTACCTCTTCCCATCCTCCCTCCTCTCCCGTTCTCGCGTTAAAGTCACCTCCTATTATAGTCTTTACTCCCTTTTCTCTCACCTCCATGTGTTCCTTCAAACCTTCAAGTTTCTTATCTATATCTTTATTAACGTAAATTCCTATGATTCTCCAGGTTTCTTCACCTACTCTTATCTTAACCTCTAATTTTCCTTCTTCCTCTTCCATCTTTCTATCCTCCATCATCTCTCCTAACCCATTTCTTATTCCTATTAGCATACCTCCGCACGCCCTGCCTTTCTTATTTCTCCTTTTCGCTGTCTGTACTCTCCAGCTGTATCCTTTTGGTAACTTTTCTTTTACCCTCTCCCATTCTTTTTCATCTAACCATGTCTCCATCATGACAATTACATCCCACTCCCTTAATCCTTCCCAGGAGTCTTTGTCTTTATTTGTTATGCCTGCTACATTCCAGAAGGCCGCCCTCCATATCTCTTCTCGCTCCCAGTCTTCTCCTACCCTTTCCTCTTCGTCTTCCTCCTCCTTATACTCCCCCCTATCGCTTCCTCCTGAGACTTTCTCTCGTTCCTCCTTCTCTCTTCCTCCTTCCTCCCTGGTTTCGTTAGCAGGGCACTGCAATTCATCTGTTCTCTTTCCCCCTTTCTGCCTTCCTTCCTGTGGCTCCACTCTCCTACTTACGTTTTTCGTGTCTTCCGCTTCCCCGACCCTTTTTTCATCATTAAGTCCTACGAAAGTCCTTCCTCTCCTCTAACTTTCCTTTACTCTCGTTCCATCTCCATTCATTGTTGTCCTCCCAGATCCTTTGATACCCAACTGTGATTCTCTTTCCTTTCTCTCTCTTCTCTCTTGCTATCTTTCTTATCTCTATTTGTATCCTTCTTTCCTCTTTGGTGAGATCATCATCCAGAAAACATTCGTATTTCTGTCCCAGCTCTTTCTTTTTCTTCATTATGTCTCTCTTGGTCTCCCAGCTTCTGCATCTCAACAACCTCCATTTTTTGTCTCCATATCCTAGCTCCTGTATTTCTGCCATATCCCCTTCTGTCTTGCCTAATTCTTCTATTAGCTTCTCGAATCTCACCTCCCTTTCCCCGTCGCTTCCTGGCTTCTTCTCCTTCACAATTATATTATTTTTCCTTCTCCTTCTCTCCATCATCTCCATGTTTCTTTCTACCTCTTTCATTTTTCTCAGTAATTCCCCCCCTTCACTGTTCTCTACATCCTTCAACTCTATCTTCTCTATCTTGTCCTCTATCTTTTTAATTCTTTCTTCTATTACATCTCTTTGCTTCTCCCAAATTTCTTCGCTTCTCTTCAGTTCCTGTCTCAGTCCCTTGATCTCATTTTTTATCTCTTCTTTATCTTTTTTCCTCTCCATCTCTTGTTCCTCCATTTTCCTTAGTATTTCTCTGAACATATCCTCTGAGCCCATATTTCCTTTATTTACCTCTTCCTTCTTAATCTTCGTCGGCGGAGATCTTATGACCCTCCTTGTTTCCTCGAATTTCTCTAAGATTTCTTTCTCCGCTTTTTCCGCTTCCTCGTCCACCTCTTCCCTTTTCCTTTTCTGTAAGAAATCTTTTACCGACCCTAAGCTGCTTGTTCTTGTCCTCTGCTTGGCGAGCTCTACCGCTTTTGTTGGTCTACCTCTTGCTTTTTTCTCCCCCTCCTTATCTTTCCTCTTTCCTATATCCCCCTGTTGTTCACTCTCTATGTCTAATACCCTCCCTGCCTCCATCCGCCGCTGTTACCACCAATTATCCCTCCTACTCGTTACCTATTCTATGACCGTGCGCACTTACCGTCGTTCTCCTATCTGTATTCACCCTAGTTTATGCTTGTTTGCGCGTTACCGTCTATCGTTCTGACAAACCTCTATGTAATCTTACTATCTGTGGCCGTACCGGCTACCTCTCTCCTGTCACTTTCCTTACCTTTTCTCCTCTTTCTTGTCTCCTACCCTTCTTCTCTCCGTCACCCTCGCTTTCTCGCGCCTCCACTGCACCTTGCTCCGTCAATCACGTCACCTCCAACCCTCTTTGACTCTTACTATCTTCGTTTATTTGTCTCTGACTCAATCACTCCTGTTTCTCTCTATGCGCACGGCCGCCAACCCTCTACAAATTTTTATATAATTTTATATAATTATATATAACTTTATATTAAGGTTTACTTTTCAAAGGATTATATATTATTATATAAAATTATATATAATTAAAATTAATACAATTAAAAATTATATATAATTATATATAATTTTTGCATTATTTTGCATCAAGACAGTGTTAGGTGAGTCTTGCATTGTATTGCTAACAAAGATAGGTCTCGCGGATGTCATGATTTTGCTTCGCAGGAGACCTGCTGCTTATATTAGCTCCCAACTGAAATTTACTTACGAGTTAGTTTTATCTTTATGCGCCGTCTAGTGGCGTCGTTGCAAACTATCACGGAAAGACCGCTACCATGCATCTTTCTTAACTGCAAGCTATATTTGAAATTATATATGTCCATATATAATCATATATATTTATATATAATTATATATAATTTTTTTTCCCGGGTGATGCATTAAATTATTTCTATATCTTTGACAGATAAAATTATATATAATTATATATCTATCTATACATATAAAGACAAATGTCCTCTGACTGATTGACTCAACGCCCAGTCTAAGGGCCTAAGCAGAATGGCTGTCTTATTATAACCTTAAGGCAGTGTTTTATGCCTTAAGTCTTTGTCTTATGTAAACTTAAAGCATAAAACATTGCCAAGACAGCCATTCTGCTTAGGCCCTAAACCCCTGAACCTAGAAACATGAAATTTGGAGAGAGTGATGATGTATTCCTCTCATGACGTAAACACCCACACTATGAAAGGATTTTTAGAAATTTGACGCCTAAGGGGGTGAATAGGGGTAAAAATTAGGTTTTCACGACTTTCTCGATCGATCCTTGGGCCCGATGAGATATCGACTTGGTGTTTAAAAACATAATTCAAGATTTTGCCTTAATCAACCTTTAAAGGGGCAAATCTAAATTCGGGGGTGAATTAATTAATAGAATCCTTAACCCTTACTTGCCACACTTCTGTAGAATCACGTACTTGCCACATTGGAGTGGAATCTATCCCGGCGACAAAAATTGTTATAACAAATAAGCTATTCATTATTTTAACTTGCCAATTTTTTTAGAACTTCTTAAAAGCTTACTTTTAAAAGTTATGTAGGTTATATAGCCAAAAATTAAAATTATGTATGATAAAAAAATTAAAATAGCAAAAGAAAAATGAAAAATGGCTGTTTTTACAAAAAAATTCATAATTTTTTTTTGACAAATGTTGCTATGAACCCGCTCCCCGTAGGTTTAGGTACTTAAAATTAAAGGAATTAACCCTTAAATGCCACACCTCTCAAGAATTTCGTAAATGACACATAGGGTCTAAAAGACCCCAGCATGAAAAATGTCTCCTTACGCATTGATTTTTTTATCTTTAGTTATGAAATTTTTTTCAATGTTGCTCAAGGTCTAGAAAAGAGAACAAAATGCTTATATTGTTAAAATTTCAATTTCAACATAGTATAAAAAATTAAGTAAACTGAGTACTGCTAAGTATACAAACGGGTAGGTCAATCACTCGATCAACTATCATCAGAGGGAACATAAGCTCCATTTTTGGTGGAAACATTTGGAAATATATCAATGTAAAGGATCTGGGGTCCGCTGGACCCCATGTGGCATTTAAGGGTTAATGGTCGTGGGGTTGATTTGATCCCAGTGTGGCAAGCAAGGGTTAAGCTGGGTATACACTTAGCAAACAAACCGCAAACGCGAATGTTCGGACATTCGCGTTTTTGCTCCTAGGTTGGTTGTTTTTTCTTTTGATTGCACCAAATACTAGAATTCGACCAGATTCGGTGTTTGCTGCATGTAGCAATAATTTGAAATTTTTGATTGTATCCGTTGAATAATGACAACGAACGTTTACGTTTGCTGTTCGTTCGGTGTTCGTTCGCTAAGTGTATACCCAGCTTTATATTCGCATACTGTAGCGAAACACGCGGGTGTATCAAGCTAGTTATATATAATTATATAAATTTATATATTTTAAGATTTACTTATATTTTAATTTAGAAAAATTCTATATTCATTTATATGAAAATATATTAACATATATAATTATATAAAATTATATATAATTTTACGTAAGGAATCAAGTATAATTTTATATAATTATACAGAATAATATATATTTTATATAATTATATATTTTAATATATATTTATATATAATAATATATAAATATATATGTTAAAATTTTCTGATTTATTAAAAATTATGTATGCTTATATATAAATATATATAAATATATGTACTTATATCTAATTATATATAATTATATAAAATTTTATATAATTTTATATAAGAATCTAGATATAATTATATTAAATTATATAAATGAAAACATATTTTTATATAATTATACATAATTTTATATGTTTATATATAGTTATATATAATTTTTTTTTCCCGGGTTATTTTATTATTACTTTATATACGCTGAAAATATGTAGGTATGGAAATCTATACGGAAGCTAGTGGAGCTTACGCTTTCGATAGAACAATTTAATTTGACAATATTTGATAATATTCGGTAACGAAAAATGATCTGAATGCAGAAGCAATATTGCGATAAAATATCTCTTCGGGACTGAATAACTTTAGAAATATGGAAGTTTGATGGCTCATAAAAATGCGACGATAATCCCGCGACAGGGAATGTGCTTGCGCGATATGAGTTTCGCGCACAGCGAGAAGTTCGTTCACCGAGCTTAATTACCGCAGGAGAGTCAGGTCGGATCACAAGGGAGTGCGCAGGATAATAAGAAAGTTCGTTGTTGAAGCCCCAATAGGCAGTCGTGTCTCGCCTTGGGAAAGAACGGGCGAAAAACTCATCGGCCGAGATATGCTAATGTTTGACGTAACTAGAGACAGGGATGACCCATTAGTAATATCATCAATACTGGCGCGTTAGTTAAGGAAGCCATTATAAAGAGCAAACATTGTAATAACCGCAAAAGTTTCAAAGTGTCTCTTGGCGCAGACAAATTGACAATCACTATTTTTTAGCATTTAACGATTAAAACAATATTTTTACGTAGATATTTATCTTGGAAATTAAAATTGTTTGATACCCGACACATTCGTACAAACACATGTACATGCATAACAAATAACAAAACAAAAAGATTAAAAAATTATCTAATTAAACCGTGTGTCCAACTGAAATTTTAGCGACGCCGCCGCGACGTTGATCGTGTTTTGAATGGCGTGAGAAATGAGACAATTTGTGTAGTCGATTTACAAGTATACTAGTTTTGAAATTGAATCGGTTAGTCAAAGATGCATATCGGTTTTGTTTTACGTAAAATATCAACTTGTATTTGTGTATTTGTTATTTTTGAAGTACCGGACGAAACAGCATTTGGTCAAAGTATCAAACATTTAAAAATCTGTGAAATTTTGTGAAAACAGTAAAACACTTTAAACGGGCAATTATTGCACTGCTATACAAATCAATTTAAATGCATTTATTGTTTCGCGAAAAATTATATTTGAAGTCAAAGGTTGATCAAATTGTCTCGTTGATAGAACTTTTTATAAACTTGTAAATTATATTTAAACTGCAAATAAGTGGAGAATAAATAATATTGTTTGGAATTTTTCATGAAATTAACTCGCGCGGTATAATCAACTTATAAATGTTATACAAAAAAGTTTCAAATATTATAAAATTGAGATAATAAGTCAAGACATTAATAAACCTCGGTATTATCTTTAATAGATGCTAGGACTTTGCTGTAAATTCTTTTGAGTAGATCTGTAATAAAAACATTTCAAAAGGCAATAGCAAAAATGTAATCGTAATTGCATTGGGACGCCAGTCAGCTCTTCAGCCAATATCTATTCGAATGCATGGAACAGGGTATTTCCTGACTGAGAGCCTTCAAGTATCAAAGGGAATCGCCTGGCGAATGGACTCTTTCTTAGAAATCGAAGGAGGTGCTACGAGATGTTTTTTAAATAGGTATTGCTCTTGTTTATCAAGGGATCCGTAAAAGATAAATACGTTCTACTACAATAATTTAGCCTTTAATATGTTTTTGCAAATAAATAATTGCTTTATTTGAAACATTTAAAGCAGATTTTGAGTGTTTCTTCTTATTATTCTTATTATCTTATAAGTATTAAATGGTTTTTCTCCACAAAGATATAAAATAAAATTTATAATATAATATATAAATGCAATTACTAATATTATATTTATTGTATAATATTGTATAGTATTTTGATTAAATTCATATTATTACACTTGCGACATAATCTTTTCAAATTTGTAATTTCCGCAAAATTATCTTACAGAGAAAAAACAGTTTGTTTTCATTATTTGTAGTATCTATAAAGAATATTGGCATTTTAAAAAAATGCTAAGTTATTATAGATGCTTCGCCGTTGCAAAACTCTTTGCGCGTCATGAAAGTTGAATGTTATGATATTGTAATTGTAATTGTGTTGATACAAACAATCCCGAATGGAATATATTTTTCGAGTAAAATTCATCTATCGCTACCGAAAGGTACGATTACCACCTGGTAAATAGACTTTGATCAGGTTCAGCGAGCGTGTAATAACGTCTGCGAATCTTTGATCCGGCACGATCGAATCTTCTCTCTTTAAATAACGAACCCCCCTCTTTAGATCTTTCCTCGATTGAGCGCGAGCGAAAACACCGTTTCGACTTGTATTTACGATACGTAATATCGTAAAATCACAGCAGGGTGCCATTACTATAACATAATTATAACCGTATTATTATCGAAACTTCATAATTAGACAAATTACCGTAACATCAATATATATAGCATGCAATTATTTGAAACACTACAATTGTTTATTACACATACGATTGTTTGTTATTACATGCATACTTCAATCGGGACAGGAACGTTCTATACCGTTGAACTTTCGTGACACGTCACGTACGTGTCGCAAACATTCTGCGAGAGCGTTTCGTGAACATAGTGTTATACAGTTATCCAGGAACGGAGCCGAACGCGACACGGCAGCGCGGAAAATTAATGTACGCGGAATCGCGCGCGCTCACCGATGCACCGGGCTCATACTTACTGGTGGTATCGTATGCCCGGCGAACATACGGCGCGCGTGATAGGGACACGAATTTATTCGTGCGCTCGCAATTAGTTGCGCGAGCCCTTTCATTTTTCACGTCGCACCCGCGATCGATCATTGTTCACTTCGGCCGATGATCTGTGGAAACTGATAGAAACCTGCATCCATCATCGATCCATCGGGCAGCTGTCGGCGAGACGAGAGGCCGCGTACGTCAGTTGTAAATAGTTTTAACGCGAGAGAAATGGCCGGCGTAAACGCGCGTGACGCGAGCGGTGCATCTGCAACCTTGCAACCGGTGGACTGTTAAAGAAAAAGCAATTGCGACAACTGCAATTTTAGCTTTGACACAAATCGAGGTGTTTGTTAATAATAAAATATAGATTACAAAACAATAAGGGTTAATAAGAGCCAGCACTGGATGTATAGAGTGCGATAAAAATTTGTTCTTGACAATTGAAAATATAGCAATACTTTGCGCGTTCTTTTTAATTTACTGCGTTTTGACTAATGAAAGATCACTGAAAAGGATCCAATTTAGGACCGAAACGTTTGATTATTTGACTATTTAGTATTGATGTATTTTCAATTGCCATCAAGAATAGATTTTTATCGCACTCATTCTACGTTGGCTCTTGTTGTCCCTTATTTTTTGTAATTTATTGTTCATTATCAGAGCCTTTCTAAAAATTGTTTTATTATGAAATATTATGTCACGTTGCTGCTGTGTGTAACGTAAAATATGCCGTCTTTGTTATATGTATACTTGTAATTGGAGTGGATTTCGCGAGTATTTTTATTGAGTTCCGCATAATATCTATTATAAATATACCTTCCATGTATAGATATATTACAAACATATCACAAATGTACTAAAATATCATGCTTTTACATGGCTATATTTAACGCTATTGTTAAAGCTTTTATTTAACAATCAGATAATTAATCATATTTTCGGTTTTAGTGAGGCTAACGACATAGTGTGACACCACCGTCAGTTGACACAATAACTTTGAAAAAATAAAGAGAGAAAGAGAGAGCGTTGGTTAACGAATGTAGATTATATTCTTAACATTCGGCGAGAAAAACAAATCTATATTTGTGATAACGTGGACAATCGAATAGGCAAGGATTGATTAATAATAAAATATGTATTCTGCTTAAGTTACAATGAATGTTACTTCTCGTACGTTCTTACATAGACTGACTTGGCGGAAGTTTCTTACCGCCTTCTGCCTAACCGATACGCCCGTTAGAGGGAAGGGACCGCGCTTCATTTAAAAGTTGTTACGATATTACAATACCCTCCTCCTAAGTCTTTGAAATAAAAAGTAAGCTTAAATTACATAGGGCAATAACGGTCAGGTTTCTTGCGCACCCTGCTACTCCTGACATTTCCGGAGGTTACCGTTGGTACCTCACTAGCCTGCTTATTAGAACTACCAGGAGTACCAGGTAGCAGGTTGTCAAAGTTCTGCTTAGGTTTTTCAACATTACTTGATCTGGACGGAGAGGCAGGTTGCGGCAGGTTACCGTCCTTATAACTAATTACAGTAGGAATTCGTTTATCAACATTGTTGCTTACATCTAAATCATTACGCGAATTGTGAGTGCAATTATCATTGGGAGTAGCGGATATTAATTGATCCAAGTGCCTTTTCCATACCTCACCGGTTTTCAATTTGACCAGATATGTACGAGGACCTAGTACTTCTGTGACCACCGCGGGAGCCCAGTTCTTCTTGTTGATGACTCGATAATCACGTGCTATCACGGGATTACCTTCCTTGAATACAATGTCGCGGGTTCCTTTATACTGTTCTTGCTGACGTTCAAGTTGCTTCTTTTTAAAAGATGGTTTTATCAGGTCCATTAAGGTTCTGACATTACGGTTGAACATTAGTTTGCCTGGCGTTTCTCCTGTCACACAATGAGGCGTTGTTCTATAGGCGAATAAGAATCTGTTAAGAAGAGTTCTCAAAGATGTTAGTCGATTCTTGGGATCCTTCATTGCCTTGGCTAAAGCAGTCTTGAATGTTCTGACAAAGTTTTCAGCAGCACCATTTGTTGACGGGTGAAATGCTGGCGAAGTGCTGTGCTTGATCCTATTTTTTGTGCAGAATGCTGAAAACTCTTTCGCGGTGAACTGCGCACCGTTATCAGTGACAATTTGGGATGGCAGTCCGAAGCGAGCGAATATTTCTCTGAGCGCTTCAATCGTGAAGGAAGTATCTGTGTTTTTCATAATAAAAACTTCCGGCCACTTAGTGTAAGAGTCAATGCTCACTAAGAACATATGTCCTTTAAATGGCCCAGCAAAATCGAGATGAATTCTCTCGAACGGCTTTTCTGTTTGCTGCCACTTTAATAGAGAGGCTTTCTCAGGTTCAGCTCTGAATGACATACATATTTCGCAACTTTTGACTAAACGCTCAAGATCTTGATCCATATTCGGATACCAAAAGTAAGATCTTGCTAGTTGTTTGATCTTCGTTATTCCAAAGTGATTTTCGTGAAGCTGCTTTAACATTGCAGACTTCATTTTCTCGGGTAGTACAACTCTATACCCCCACATTAAGATGCCTTGATCTGTGTTAAGCTCATTTCTGCGAGTGTGAAATGGCTTAAGGTCTTCTTCAATTTGTGACGGCCACGTGTCGTCGACATAAGTCATTACTCAACTTAATAGGGGATCAGTTCGAGTTGCATCACGAATTTGTAGATAATCCAGGGGGAGCCTGTCTTCCAAGAAATGTAGATACTCGATGTCTGAATCCTTTTCTGTTTCTGAAGACACGGGCAGACGCGACAAACCATCGGCTCCTCCGTTGTTACTGCCTTTTACATATCGGAGCTCATAATCAAAATCGGATAAAAATATGGCCCATCGCTGCAGACGGCCTGCTGCCATAACAGGAATGCCTTTTTTCTCACCAAATAGAGCTAATAATGGCTTGTGATCCGAAGCAAGAATGAAATGTCTTCCTATGAGGTATTGACTAAATTTCTTCACGCCCCAGTAGATGGCTAACGCTTCTTTGTGAATCACAGAATATCCTTTTTCGGCTTTAGATAATACTCTTGAAGCAAAAGCTATAGGTCTTTCCGTTCCATTTGGGTAAACATGTAGTAAAACTGCACCAATTCCATGTTGCGAGGCATCACATGCTACCTTTATTGGGAGATCCGGATTGTAATGGGTTAATACAACATCCGACATCAATATCGACTTGGCTTTTTTGAAACTTTCTTCGCAGTTGTGGTTCCATTTGAAAGTAACGTTTTTCTTTAATAGTTGATACAAGGGTTCCAATATTTCAGGTAAATTACGAATAAATCGTCCATAGTAATTTACCATGCCAACAAAAGCACGAATCTGTGTGACGTCGTTTGGTCGTGGTGCTTCTGCTATGGCTTGAACTTTCTTGGGATCCATATGTAGTCCTTCTGCGTTGATGACATGACCCAGAAAATATAGATCATTTTTAAAGAATTCGCATTTGTCCAAGTTTAGTGTGAATCTTGCCTCCTTGAGACGGGTTAAAACTGTTCTTAAATTAGACAAATGTTCCTCTTCCGTTTTCCCTGTGACATAAATGTCATCAATATATACTCCAACACCTTCAAGGCCTCGTAACACGTTTTCCATTGTTTTTTGAAATATGGCACTCGCAGTTTTAGTGCCAAACGGTAGACGATTCACGAGAAATATGCCTTTATGAGTGCTCCAAGCCAATAATTCCCGTGTATTTTGATCCAACAACAATTGGTTGAAAGCATTCTTGAGATCTAGTTTTGTAAATTTTTGTCCTCTACGAACAGCCGCGAACATTTCCTCAATTTTGGGGAATGGATAATTAATGTCTTCCAGATGCGGGTTAACAGTTAAACTATAATTAGCACAAAGTCGTAACGTTTTGTTGGTTCTTAATACAGGCACTAGAGGCGTGCCCCAACGCGAATTTTCTACTTTAGTAATAATTCCCTGTTCTTCCAATTTAGCAAGCTCTGTATCAACTAATTCACGAAATGCAAAGGGAATAGGCCTTGGTTTACAAAAAACCGGAGATACATTTTCTTTAAGCTTTAATTGAATCGTTTCATACTTGTATGTACCAATTCGAGGTTCAAAAACGCTCGCAAACTCTGTCAATAATGATTGCAAACTCAATTCATCTTTAATATTTCTATCGTTTTTAAAATCAATAGCTAATAACTTTACTTGGAAATTTTTGAACATTTTGAACGCTAACATTAAATCACGGCCTAATAACGGCTTACATTTGCTTTTTACGACTAATAATCTGGCGGATACGGAACGCTTACCTAGACTAATATTAACAATAATTTCGCCCATTGGAATGATCGTGCTACCGTCATACATTTTTAATTTAACAATCGAAGATTGTAACGGAATATTGTTAAATACTTCCTGATACAGATTATATGGTAGTATCGACATGCCGGCTCCAGAATCTACCTCCATCACCACGGGGATGTTGTTAATTTTAATGTTGACTCTTAACGGTTCCACAATAGATCTGTCGCCATTTAAATTGAACATTTCAACTTCCTCTTCTGAAGCTTCTGATTTTTCCGAATGATACAAATAGTTTGTTAGAGCCTCAGATTTTTTGCATGCTCTTGCAATATGACCCATTTCGTTACACTTTTTACATTTGTACTTTTTATACCTGCAATTAGAAAAATCGTGATTAGTATTACCACATGCAAAACATTTAGGTTGACCTGTTGTTGAAGAAGATTCTTTTGATCCAGTTTTAGCGGGTGCCGTCGTTAATTTCTTTTTGTATTTATTTCGTGTCTTCGGCTTGGCTTGAATCTTATGAATGGACGTGGAGGTTTCGCTAAGAGTTGGTTCCTTCTTTAAAGCTAATTCCAATAATTCTTGAATTGTTTTTGTCTCAGCTTCCTCACATAACCTGTCCAAAATTTTTCCTGGCAACAAACCACTAACAAAACGATCACGCAAAACGCTGTTTAAATTGTTACTAAAATTACAAAGAGCAGCTAAACTTTTGAGACGTGCATAATACTTAGCAATAGATTCATCCTGAATTTGCTGTAGTTTATAAAACTCAATGCGTTTTCGCCAAACTGAAGTTCTGGGAGAAAACTGTGTGTCAAGCAAGTTGGATAATTCATCAAATGTTTTTGATTCTGGCAATTCTGGATCGCATAAATCGCTCAATGTGCGGTAAACCGATTTGGAGACCGACGTAAGTAAAACAGCCACACGTCTATTGCCCTGGATATCATTGGCTACAAAGTATTGCCCCAGGCGCTGCCGATATAGCTTCCAATCGTCGCCTTCTTCATAAATTTCCAGACGCCCCACATTTCCAAAAACGACTACAGGGGACTGTTGAGCCATGACGTACGTAAGAGAGTATCGAGAATAACCTCAATCGTGTGCCGGTACTTTGGATAATTATGTCCACTTAACCTCATACAACAAAAACTCTCGAGCACGATTACCAATTTAGTCTTGTCGCCAATTGTGATAACGTGGACAATCGAATAGGCAAGGATTGATTAATAATAAAATATGTATTCTGCTTAAGTTACAATGAATGTTACTTCTCGTACGTTCTTACATAGACTGACTTGGCGGAAGTTTCTTACCGCCCTCTGCCTAACCGATACGCCCGTTAGAGGGAAGGGACCGCGCTTCATTTAAAAGTTGTTACGATATTACAATATTATAAGATAAATTCAAATCGTCAACATTTTTAATTTCGTTCTCTTCTCCTTTTTTTACATGAAATCAATGTCTCAAATGAAAATTTGATCATCAAATTTTAGCAGATCTTCCTTTTTCCTTAATCTTGCGATCCATATGTATCCCGAAGATCAGAATGCAAGAGAACATAATGATGGTTGTTCACATGAATCTAAATTATCGAGTCTCTCTCTATATTTTATATCTGATTAGCAAAACGCTATATATATAATTGTCCCATTTTTTAGCGAAAAGTTCAGTTTAATTTGCAAATCTAAAATTTAATTGATTTCTCTACTTGAATTATTAAGAGAATTATTTATGTATGATATATTTTCAAAGATATATACACACATTTTACAGATATATAATACAAATATGTGTATATAACATATGACTTTCAAAATGTGTTAATCAAAAGTCTTCCTTTATACATGATCTTCAAATATTGGTCGTCTCCATGCAGGATGCAGGATTGTATAACATATACGTTACATAAGAGTTACATCCAAGTTTCGCTACCGTCTACTCTACCCCTTGCACACCTTGTCGTTTGAGGGTGTAAATGCAATCGGATGCAACACTCGCGCGCGCGCGCGCGCCTCGCAAAGTTCGGAGTGCGCGCGTGGAGTGCTCGCGAAGGGTCAATTTCATTCACGGGTCCGTCGCCGTTCGAACTCTCTCAGCGAGTACTCGGCAACTCTGGGGTTGGGTTATATTGTATTAGCGACGCCATAGCCCCCGACGGCGGTCGTAATGTGATTTTACGGTCACCGAGCCGCTGATACGACTCGCCGGCCGCGAAGGAGGAATCACAAACCGGTAGATGGACCCCGGCGCGGCGCCGCCTTGCACGCAGCGCGATCCTTCGCCCTTCGGTCGGATCGTGCCGTGAGAGCGGTTGAAATTTCCACTAAAATTTCTGACGGGAAACATCATTGTTTGCGGCGCAATGGTCCAGGCGGACTCTTGTGTTTACGCACGCTGCCGGTCTGCTTGCTTGGCAGCCAATAAAGGCTCCTCTCCTCGCCACTGAGTTCCGCAGCGCGCGCGCGCCACGCTGTCTGGTTTACATACGGAGAATGAGCTTGACGTTGTAATGGATGCGTTGCACCGAGCGAATTTCCAGCAAACGCGTATATATCGATTCGCGCATAGAATCTAGAATCCTGAAAGGCCACTGGCCGCCGTTGATAGAGGAGTCGACCTCTATGGCACGTGATGATTTTTAGGTGAACTTTAAGATTACACCGGGCGACCTGCTTTTTCGCCTTTAGACGAAATGTCGTGCGCATTAGCTATTCGATCTTTATATTCACAATGTTCTGTAGCAAAAGACAAGCGTGAAACTTTTTATAAGGCATAAATCATTGATTTAGTAGCGGTCCGTTAATTGCCTTCGGTCACGGAATTATCGCGCGACTCGATACAGGGACTCGCTAGGTTGACGGAGAGTAATAGGAATAGAGATAACTGCGAAGACTTTATCTTGGGGAGGTTTTACGAGCAATATGTACATAAACCATAAACCTTTTTATTCCATTTCCGGAGAATTCACCCCAAGTTTATGCGTATACGGAATTACTTCGCGTACGACGGAAATACAATCACGTTATAGATACGATATACTTTATGTTGAAGAACGACAGTCCCACATAATATCGTACTAGACAAGATACGAAAAAATATTTGTTTAGATATATACAAATAAAAATCTGATTCGCAATGCTGGCATTTAATATCAATATATTTGCATAATTAGCGACTGCAAGCTCAACGTTACTGAGCTCATGAGTCCGTAAACATTGATTCGCCTATCTTTCGTACAACATTTTCATGCAGCCCAAGGAAAAGAACGTAATGTCGCATTAAAGTAAATTACGTCGGTGGCAACCACGATCTCGCGGGACGCCGCTATTAATTCCGAAAAGAGTGATTTCAGTAGTAAATCCGCGCGCTTAACGACGCCGGCGAAAACCTTTGATGTTACACGAAACAAACTTTAATACTCGTTTTAATCGCCCGACGCGATTTCCGGCTCGCAGGGAAAACGGCGATGACCGCTAGCTACTTCGCGCCGCCAAGACCATCGTTTCTAATTATCGTGACGCTCGTTAATTTCTCTGCGTCGGCACACCCTACCCTACGTATCTCACGCGCTCGCTCGCGAATTCCGACGCAGTAGTCCACTTTATTCCCAGAGCGGCCGCGGCGAGCCGCTCTCCGTTCCGTCCGTCCGATCATAAAGCGTTAGCCGCACGAAACCTCTCCGTGTCCGGCCACTCTCGGGAAGGATAATTGCTTTTTTCAGCCTTAGGCGCGAGAGCCTTATGCTTCCGACTCACGCACGCACCCACCCGCCGAGAATTACGCCCTCCTAAATTCGTACACCATCTGATTTCGCTTAATTGCCCGACTCTAATTAATTGCATAATTTATCGAGTGTTAAGATAAACCTCGGGATTTAATCCGGCAGAAACATCGGTACCTGCCGCGAGTACGCTCGATAGCGCCGGAAATCTGAAATCTAGTGGCGAATCATCGATAACGCGAAATCATGACGGCCCTCCGAGCGAAGCGCGGACTGATTAATAATATAATAATTCATCCTTATTTCACGTTGGCGTAGCGTGAAGCTATTCGTGATACAGATCTCGAAACGTTTACGTCGTTTACGACCGTATTAATTGGAGTAGATTAAGGACGACATTTTTTCCAGGATAAATTTCCAACCAAATTAATAGCGCACAATTTATTTAAATTGTCACTCATAATTGGAACATTTCTTTCACGATAACAAATTCGCCTTTGTCTTGATATCGTATTATCAATCATGCCGAAAGAGCACGAAGAAATGGCCATATCTTAAATTTTTTCCCAAGAGACAAAGAGATTCCCCTCTTTAATATCTCGCAGAAAGAAAATTCACGGAGATGTTAAATCTCGGCCTGGACCCGCATAGTCTTACTGGGCCGCTCGTTAAATTTCGCTGGCTCCGTGGAAGATCTGAACCTCTCTGGCAATGTTCCAAACCTATATATATTTTGGCCATAGTGACCTACGTTTGTGACGATGCGAAACGAAATAACACCATTGGTACAAGTCCGCATCATAAAACTATCCTATATCGATAACGAGTAAGAATATTATGAGATCCTAAAAAGACTCAATATAATTTTGAAGACATAAAAAGTTGCGTACATATATAAATACATAAATTCCTGGAATAATGTTTAAAGAAAATAATATTTAAAAAAATTATACTTTTCATTGTTTTAGAAAATTTATCAAGTAAGTAAACATTATCAGCTAAAGAGATTAAAATATACATCCATATAGTATATATATATATATATATATATATATACATATGTACATAGGAGCAAATTGTAAGCGCACTTCCCGCGAATTACTCTTTGTCCACAATAAATTATAAAGACTACCCGCGCGCGAATGAAAGTGTCTCGTAGTAGTTTCAATTGACAACGCGATACCGCGGCTCGGTTAAGAATTCCTCTCGTTAAAACGGAATTTACCCGGACTGCTGGAATTCCGGGCAGTCGGAGAGACGTAATTTGAATTAATAATAAATGTAAAGTGCTGCCGCGTTAAGACAATTCGACTACGATATTGTGTCCGGGATTAACGGCGCAAAAGAACACTACTGCGCAGATATATTTCGTAAAAGGGTTTATCTCACAAAGAATTTTGCGCGATAGTGGAAATGTATATAAATCACGAAATGATGATCTCGTTGAATTCATATACTGACGCCAATGTCTGATCTTCTGATATTACATCACCGCCGTTATAATTTTTTACCTATTTCAACCAAACTCGCGTGTGCTCGCAATGCAGCTGCGTGTTCGTAATTAAACATATTTATGGATAATAGACGAAATTTCGAATTTTAACGACTATAGTGTAGGAACTTGCAGGAATCCGTAATGCAAGCTCATAGCGTAACATGGATTATTTTTTAATTATTATGTATAAATATTTTAAAACATTTTTACGTTTTTTCTAACAAATATTTCCAAAAGGTATAAATATCCTTTCTTTATATTACAATATATGTTTTTATAAAAATCGCGCGTTATAAATATAATAACTCGTCTATAACGTCTAGCAACAATAAGATGTTATGATGCAACAGAAAACTGCAATGACGTGAATTGAATTTTCCGTCAGCTCGTTTCATCTCTGTGGAAAAAATACGTTTGTTGATTAATATATACAATTATACAATTTATTATTGTGCAATTTATTGTTTTACATGTTTAGAAGAATGCCTGCAACATGGTCGAGCGCATTGTCGAAAATAGAACATTTATTAACGCTCGAATCATCGAGATGTTTACGTGCGGGAGTTCGCTGCAAAAAGATATCCGACCGGCGGGGATGGGAGTTACCTATAGATTTGTTAGACTCTGAAAAATACCGAGAAAAGAATCAGCTTTCAGTTTTGGAGAAATGTTCGCAGGTCGGAAAAGTGGAAACCAGTTGTTATCTGCTGGGATTTTTCATTTGTTATTTTCCGCTTATTAAGAATAGCCGCTGATAAAATGTTTGCTTCGGTTAACGTTATCAGAAATACAGAATGATCATAAATTCGCATTTGTGCTTCGCGTAGGGCAGCACATTCTTTTCGGAATTTATTTCGCTCTTGATCTTTGGAAAAATTTGTTTGCTCCTTTTGACATATTGTCACAAAGTTTTTTTCTCCCTCTCTCACTCTGTCGCAAAATTGATCCAGTTGAGCGTAATAACTCTATTTCGTGGTGCGACATTTATGCTCGAAATAAATAAAAGAATAAAAGTCGTAATAAAAAAAAAACTGTGTTAAATACACGAGAACTGCTGTACAACGGCGCGGCGCGGCGGCGGTGCGGCGCCACGTTCAGCGACCGAAAGAAATAAAGTCACTCGTAGAGTCATTCGCGATCCGAGGCGTCGCGGCGTTAAATCACGACGTCTCGGGGAAAGTAGCGCAAACGCATGACTCACCCTCTCTCATTGTGAACAAAAAAAAACAAGTGAATAAAAGCAGAAAAAGTCCCGCGCCTCCGTTTTCCGCGCGCGACACGACTCCGTGTCCCACACAAGGGCCGATTACTGATAACTGATAAGCTTCGTGCTCTTCGTGCAACGATCACGATAAGGGAATATTCGAGCCGGCTTTAACACCTATCGTAGCCTCGCGAGGGAAGCGTATACACGGTATATGCCACGGTATATTACATGCAATTCTCCATTTCCCCGAGGGTAGGGAGGGCAGGAAGTCTTGTGCCCGCCGCTCCTTGACTTGGCCGACATTTTATTTGCTCAACCCCAAGCTGGAGAGATCGCCCAGTCTAAGCAGAAATGAGTTACTCATCCTAGGAAAATTAGTCAATGGTTCTTAACTCGAATTACTAAAGTTATAAGTGAAAAAAAAATGCAATTTTTCGCGTTTCTCTGATAAAACCTTTTTTGCTGAAAATCGTTCTTGGAAGTTTGGTATTTCTTGAGGAGTTCCAGACAGTATTTTAATGTCTAAAATATTAGAGTTCGAATCATTGAAATAGAAAATTTATGCGCAAAATTATCGTATAATTTAACTAGAACTCAATAAATTACATTGAAATTGGGGTACTAACTTTACCGAAGTCAGCCTTTCTTGGCCGAAGGACGTCAATCGTAAAGGCAATTCATGCCCCCTTTAAGGGCTCCTTCGCCGGATATATCTTGATAATTATATTTGCGCGAGACAGGTTTGCTCTTGCTTGGCTGGCTATGCGCGCGCGTTTTATTACTAGCCGTATTCACTCTGGGTGATGATGCTCCGTGAGGCATAATCTGATCCTTCATTAATTAGAAATGGCTTCACACATTCGCGACCTTCGTCAAAGCGATGCGATCAATTCAAAGATATGAATGAATTACTTCAAAATGGGCAAGTGTCCCATTGAGGTTAGCCCGAATAAATCTCTCTCGAAGTTTGCGATTATTTTTTGCATTACGTTGAAATGCGCTTGTTATATATAAATTACTTCTTTTATTATTAAAGCGTTGCCATTTCTAATAATATACACGCTGTTGTAAGGAATTAATGTAGCTTGGAATGAATAGTAATGGTTTCGAAAGCGAGTATAGTTTTTTAAATCGCTTTTTAAAACGGTTTTATGAATATCATTAAAAGTTTATAGAGATGTTTGACTTTTTTCTCACCCTCTGTTTCTGTCTCTCTGTCTCTCTTTTACATATATTTTGTTGCTATTATTTCTGGATGGGACCGTTAAAATAATAAAATATGTTCATTAAATGAATCAGCGAAACAACATCAATCTGTATCATGAATACGCTGAAAAGTACAAGCAAAAAAGATACTCGATAACAACGGTAGTCAAATGTAGCTGCATTTTTCTCGCTATTTAACTTGCCAGCGAAGCGTTTGCTATTCGAAACGAGTGACGGGTATGCCAAGCAAAAAAGTTAGTTAACTAACAACGAAATACCGTATTCCTGCCCTAATTTGTCTCTATTGTGACCGTTCGTTAACAACTAGATGTTCTGTCAAATTACTACTCTATGTATCGTATTTCTAAAGTGATTCTGTTTGTACGTTTTGCCGTTGCAACAATTAGTCTGTCGTGAGATTAACGAAAGCTAATCAACAAACATTTTCTTTCTAATGGCTAATATTAAGTTTGTCAAAGAAGAGGAAAAATAACATTCAAAAATATTATACCTTTTATTCAAAATTAAAATAATTATTATAAGTAGATCCTTGATACATAGATCATCATTAAATCAATTTTTTTTTTGAAAGAATATCTGCAGTGTTTTAGCAAAATAATTTTTACAATTTTATTTTATTAATATTATTAATGCATTAATAATTTCGAAGCCAAAGCGGAGTAATAGGCATCGAGTATCATTGTTGATGTCATTTATCTTTGCCAATCGTTTATTTTATTTGTATATGCAGCGCTTCTAGAGTGATATACCGTTTGAGGGCTAGTTTGGATACCTGCCAACTATTGCTAGCTCAACGTCGAATTGTTGAAATACTGCGCGAAACAGCTTCAACGACAGCATTACCTGTGCGATTACATGGGCGACGATCGCGATGTCAATTGCTATCGCTGAGTTTCGGACGGACGCAAAAGTATCGAAATGTCGTGTTACGCAACGCATCGCGCGGGCGTTTATCTCGCGTTTACGACTTAATCTGCAGCAGCGATAAGATCATATCACAGCATCGCCGTACAGAGAAACGGAAAAATATGATATTGTAACGAAGAAATCGGATAAACAGTCAGAGAAACGGCTGCAACGTCGTAAAACACTATTTTCTCTGCTACATTGGAACACCGATTTTCACGTCGCTATCTTGACGCGTCGGCGTCGTCGCGATGAAATTTTCGTGCGAGTGAAGAATTCACTCTTGATTTTCACACTGACTCCCGAGATTGAGTCATTTGCATAACTACTAACTTTGAACAAGCATCACAAATGTTGCTGTCAATAGCGATATTTTCCAACGATTTCTTCTCGCGTCTTCTTTTTTTTTTACGGAGAAAAGTGTGATTGCGCCGCGACACAATTGTAACTGTTATATTAATTAAGACGAGATCTATAAA
The DNA here is from genome assembly GCA_030770255.1 of Temnothorax ravouxi. Classification (NCBI taxonomy): domain Eukaryota; kingdom Metazoa; phylum Arthropoda; class Insecta; order Hymenoptera; family Formicidae; genus Temnothorax; species Temnothorax ravouxi. Next base: position 123,185 of record JASTWP010000061.1, read on the forward strand.
TGGATATCAACGCAAATAGCAATATTAAAACGTAACATATAAGTGTGTTTAATGCTCACAATCAGTTGACTAAAACCATTATACCGAAAAGGGGTATAAAAAAATTGCGCTTCTTTCGCGCGCGAGTAAAATTTTTACATGCAAATATATTATTTCCCCGTATTGCTTATATTACTGCAATCCGAAATAAACGAACGGGCTTTGCCTCAAAGGCCAACGGTTATTTTTGTGACACGTGTGCTTCGAAAATGGCAACTGTGCCATGTGGTAACAGTACAGTAACAAGAAATAAATCCTGGGGCGCTCGCAAAACTGTTCCAGCTTTGTTTCCAACGGCTTGGAAAAATATGTTACTAACTGCCGCGGTATGTCATACTGAGCTTGTAATACACCGTGGCAATTACAGTGTTGCCTCAAGCGCAGATTTTTCCTGAATTTTAACAAAATAATTCGGTAAAATTTGTCATCGCTCCGCGACATCCACGATAGATGCGTTATGCTGATCTGGCGTAACGTTTCAGTTGCCATTCCGGATCTTTTAGGTGTTGTTCCTTATGATTACGAGATGCAATACAGAAATTCCTCTACAACAAATTTACACTCTATCTTCTATACTATCTTAGAACTTCGAACTTTATATAGATGTACTCTTTATGTGCACTTATATGTACCTCTTATGAAAATATAGTTTCTTTCACATTATATAATAATTTGATAGTAAAATATCGTTTTTCGCTGCAGCGTTTATTTCTGCGATATAAGTGGTATATCGTAATTCTAAATATTACAAGAAAATGCGATATACATTTCTCAAAATTCTTTCGAATTGTTCAAAATTTAATGAACTATACATGTGATAAAAACTATAAGGTTGTTGAGACAATTCTTGAAAAATTGCTCAGACCGAAATAACGAAGGGAAACATTTTACGTCTTACGACGATGGTGCCCTTAGAAGGTTGTCGATGCTTGAAGAAACAACCGAGGTCCAATGATACGAATCTATACTATTTCTTGGTCCATCTCCAGGATCTCTATACGCTATCAAGAAGAGGTCATATAAAATAGCGGTATTAAAGTCAGTGAAACAAAGTTCGAATATCGACAAAATCGATTCTTCCCCGATTTCTTGAAGATAACACGTCTTGCCCGAATGTCCCAATCGACGAAATTTAGTCGTATTTCTTTGTATCGTTTAATTAACTTCCAATAAAGTTTATTGAAATTTTTTTACAATCGGTAATTCATATTGCAATCGAATTTAATGAGGAAGTTAGTTCTTGTCTGGTTGAAAGGTCATTTATCGTAACTTTGATTATCGGATTTCCGCGAAGTCAATTGGAACCACTCAATATTCATTGTTGGAAACTCTCGCGCAGATTAATTATTGATAAAAATCGGGATAATAATGTTATTTATCGATATCAATTTAATGTTATCTCTATCAAAATATTGAGAGAACAATTTTATTAAAATTTACATTGCTAATTACGGCGCACAAATAGAGTTATATATTTAAAGACTAAAAAAAAAACAATTTTACAGTAAAAGGCAAATACATTTTTATTATTTTATTTATTTTATATATCTAATTACAGAAATAAGAATAAATCCAATAATAACTCGTTGATTTCTCAATTCTACCTTATTGACTGATCAAATATTCTTACAAGATGCCGAATATAATGCAGATTTTTATGCAGAGGTTCCACTAGAAGGCAAAGAATACGATAATGGCGATCTGCAGCAAAACTCGCTCTCTCCTCGCTCTTCCCATAAAATCTTAACTTTAAGTTCGTCGTTTAGTTGCGAAGTAATATCAAGTAAAAAGAGAAACGTAGGACATCAATGAAGTTTGCGGAAAGATCGGCAGCGCCAATGAAATCGATTCTGCCTCCACGCGGTTATTTGGTGATTCCGTGATTCGATAGATCGGTGGTTCCATTCCTTCTTTGTATTGCTCGAATATCGAACTTTTAGATAAAATCGCACGTTTACGTTTTATCGTTTCTCCGGAAAGGGCAGTTCGGCGGAATGACTCGCACACAGCCACATAATTTACTTAGATTTTCTGAAAACCGGCGTATGAAAAAGAGCGAAAAATCGGCACGGTTTTGTGTTTTTCACACGGTTTGTATCGCAAAGTGTGATAATGATAAAGATGTGTGTGTCATCGTCGAACTTCCTTATTTCTCTTTGTCTTATTAGTTATTTTCGCCTGAAAATTTTCGGAGAACCTAGTAATTATATATGTAGGTATTTACTCTTCTGTAAAATTTTGATGCCTAATCTATCATGTTTTATACCGAGTTATTGTTTATAAAGTTACAATCATTATCGTTATATCAGATTACAACGCGTGACCATAAACTCCATGTTATTTATTAATTAAAATATTTTAAATTACTATGTAATACATCATGAGTAATCTTGATTATGAGGGAACCATTGTTCTACATTTTGTTAAAATATCACTTCGTGAATTGTTTGAAAATATATTAGATGAGACTGAAAGTAGAGAAAGAGATATATTTCTCACGTTTTGTATGCTTTGAACATGGAGGTGCAGATTCGCAGGCGAAGACTTTTCGAATCTACATTTCGTTGCGATCGTTTGCGTGATCGTGCTGCACCCTCTCTCTCGTGCAACCTTTTGCGTTTCGACGTGCAGCGAACAGCCTTATCTGCGCCTCGGTTTAAGGATGTACCGGGTGCCTTTCGTAAGCGAGGCACGTCCCGAAGCAACTTATAATTGACCGAAGGTTTGTCCGTGACAGTTCTCGTTTCTATATCTCCCGTTCGCCTCTGTTCTCTTCGCGCGCGCGGCACCTCGCCCCGCTTCTCTTTCTCCGTATCTTTCCATCACCCGGCCTTTCACTCCACCCTCTCTCTCTCTCTCTTCGTGCCACGAATCGACGAAATTGCTCTGCCCTGGTAGACATGACCCGAGGCACTTTGCCACGGCAATTCCCAACCACGCCTTTCGATTCATTTAAAAAAGCTACCTTGTATAATCAAATCGATGGCTGCAATGACCAACATAATTGATTACATCCGAGATATCGCACGTATACTTGAGTAGTCATAGTCAATATTTTTTCCCTCCGTTATTCGAATTACGTTTCTTCAATTTGTCTGATGGTAAAACGTGGAGAGAGCTTTGCGAAATTAGATCGACAGTTCAGTTAATTAAAACCTGTATTAAAAAAAAGTAGTGCGTAAACTTGCTCGAAATAGCGAAGTTACATCTTGCAGCTGCGCCAACATGGAGGATCCTACGTAAGTTATCGCGGAGCTTTAATTTGATATCTGCTACAATACGGTACAATGGCTTGTAATCTTGGCGCGTTTTGCCGCAGTGCTAAATGTGTAGCTGCACATTTCTCATTTTGTGTTGACGTGGATTCCAATTCTTTCCAATCATTTATTGGATGTTTAATTAATGACCGATATGTTGCGTATAAAATCTGCCGTAATTACGGAACGTGATTTTGCAGTTGAATTACATTTTATTGCAGTTGGTCCGGATTTTTTGAGAGAAATGGCCTGAAATTTTTAATTTCGGCCCCCATGCATGCACTCGTATAACGAGATAATTATTATTACAAATACAATTACCAAAACAAAATATGAAATACATGTTATTATGTCATTTACATTGCTGTTTTGCGATCGCCGTGCGAGCAATCAAGTTCCGCTCGAAAAAGAAAAGAGAACGTGCCCAGGATTAATGAAGGTTTTTCAGGTTTTCGATAAAAGCGCTGTTAGTCTGATCGTGATATCGAGTCGTGCTACGCGTCCTAGATCGATAGGCTTATCCGGCAACACAAAAATTCATGGGCCACGCAGTGACAACGCGTCGTCCGGTGTTCGATCATCAGAGACACGCTTTTTTTCGCGTTACGAAGATTAGAGCCTACTGATTCGGTAACGAGAAACTCTCGTGTTCGCGACTAATGACGCACGACATGCAACGCTCGGAGGATTCGATATTTTGGAATTTACATTACTCGACAAAAATTTCATCCGACGACTATATTGCGTTACGAATGTGTCTGTTATATATAGTACAATCCGTTGTAATTTAGCTTTAAATTGGTCTCCGCGAGATGAAATTAGCCCAAGAAAATAGCCAGTCTCTTCTTTTTTTTTTCCCTAAAAGAGAGCAGAATAAAATATTTTTTATGACAAAACACAATTTCGTAACACAATTCCAGTAGCTTTTAAATTACATCCCTCGTCAATTACAACATGAAATAGGATTTTTATAAAAAGAACTATATAATTTATTACAACTTTTCTTTCTTCGAGAAGAATTATTTTTCTTTTCTGAAGAAATTTAGATTTCTTTGGACGGTGAGATGAATTACTGATACCTTATTGGAACACTTGTCGCGTTTATGCGTGACTTCGAATTTTTTCCAATCGCAGGGCCACGCGAAAAAACGATCTCCTGTTCACAATAATATAATTCTATACGCGACGATATAATTTTCGACGACTCTAATGCGAGCTCGTTGACGTACGACTCGTAGTCGTGTAACGAGAACGCGCGGCCGAATTCGCGAAATTTGCAAGGCAAAGGAGCACGCACACATACGCGTGCATTCATGCGACCATACACACACACACACACACGTACGCGCGTTTGCGTTTACGTTCGGCGAATGGTATTGTAACTCTCACGGATGCGAAAGCTCGTTTATTAGAGTTCCTTCCGATCGAAGGGGGGTCGGTCGAGCGGGAAATGTCCTCCATCCTCTATCGCGTTATTGAAAGCAATATTTTTGACGTTAGCCATTGTCGAAGATCCGTACTGGAAGTGTGTTACCACGGACACGAGCGTTGAACGTTCTGCATAAGTTCGCACGCGTCAATATGAATAAGGACTATTATACCCTGTCCCCCCGGCATTGTTGTACAACCGAAAAATGCAATAAATCCTGCACGTACCATTATTATTATTGCGACGTATGCGCTGAAACCGTGCTCTCATCGCTGTCTGGCCCTGATAAAACTTGGTGATCCTTAGCCGATCGGTCCCATTGTGAGCGGATCGATCGCGAATTTATCTCGATAATATCATCGGCTTGATTACATTCCGCAAACGCGCGCTCGAATGAACGTGCATTCTATGTGTAATATCAAATTGATTTTATTTTGGCAGGATTTTTATTTAAAACCTAGTATATTTTATATGATAAGTGACAATTAACAGTGATATTCAATGAACAAAGTCTCAGGAAATTCGGAAAAATGTAGCTTTGAATTTGGCTAGACAATTAACAAAAACTTACGGTGTCGATATGTGCAATAAAATAAAACGTGAATTTACAGAATGCGTTACAATACGTTTGCACGTAACATATAATGATCGTTTCAATCTGAGAACTGACGTAAAATGAATACATACGTATATGGCGGAAATATAATGAATAGCACTCGGTCGCTCGCAATCGTTATATATCAAATCGCGCTTTGGATCAAATCCACATATTCGATTTAATCCGCGCATCGATCAAACTATATAAAACTCGCCATTAAATCCGTAAACAATATTCGCCGCGTGCATCATTTACCATCTTCATCCGATTGTCCGCGTTTACATATATGTATATGTATGCTTTGTGATGCGTTACAGAAATGAACGCGTATCGCAGTCATTCCTTTGTCGTGCCTTCGTTATCGCGACCTGCTAATTTGCCGTGACTCGTTGACTTTGACGTTACGACTTAATAATACACGAGATCACCAATTACCGCTATATAACATTTCAATATAGGTAGATTTAATGCTTTTTATATTTAATATTTTATATGATAATTTCATACTTGTCGCATTTCAACGCAATATAATATAATAATAACGCAATATAATAATAACGCGATATAATATATTAATTCAATGAAATATAAATAATTGGATGTAGTTTCAAAATTTAGATATTAGAAATTTTCATGTAACAATTTCACCATCATTCTGTATCCTTCTCGATATCTCTTTATCGACACAGTTTCGCGTGAAAGTTGTCTAATCGCCCAGCGACAAGGGATTCGTCTCGCAACTTGAAGACACCACGCTGCGGCGGACTCTCGTGTCTCTGTCGATCTGCGGGATTAAGTAGATCCGCGGTTTCGCACGGCTCGTCACCGAAGTGCGCGCGGCTCCGTATAGGTTTGCGTACTTTTAATTACGGCGGAGCGGCCGTGTTTATCGGATATTCCCTTTGACGCAAGAAATTGGAAAAGTTTCGGCGGACGTTTCTATTCGACAAACGCCCGGAAGTTTAGGGATCCGCGGCCATTCCACTTACTTAAAAGCAACCCCCCCTTCCGTCGCCGTCTCTCTGTTTGCGAGCGACACTATCCCGGCTACCCCCTTCTAGCCGTTCGGAACGACCCGACCGCTGTCGCAATGGAGATGAATACGGCCGAATCCATTCGCGAAATCGTCGGCCTAGAAAAGAATCCCTGATTCGCCGGAGCGGAGGTCGGTCCGGCCGCGACCGGCGTTTCTGGTCCTGCGCGATAAGAAGCTTAACTTCCCTTTGGTACTTTATCTTCGAGGTCGTGGAGAGAACGACGACATAAGCGCTTGAAGTTGATCGCGCGAAATGTCCCATGGCGGACCGTAGCGACGAATAGGTCCGTTTATAGGTACCATTTGTACCCGCGGGGTTTATTACGTAAATTTGTTTGAATAAGTTTCCCTTTATAAATGTCTGTTACACGAGTACCAGTGCTCACGAAATTGCGTTGTATCCGACTATCCGTACGTTGGAAGTTCTGTGTGCGTTCCGCCTTCTAACATTCTGTTCTACATTCTGTTCTCTGTATACCGTCTCTCTTTCAGCAAGTTACTGTACAGCTCGTTTTCGTACCGGAAAATCAAGTTAATACCCATGAATGAAAGCGAAACATCTTGGGCCTAACACATTTCCATCTCTCCTGTCGCGAAGTCACGGGGCATTTAGCTAATATCTCGATAAATGCTGGACGCGACCGGCGGAACATCTTGCGCGCTCCTAACATTCCTCTCTCATCGCTCTCGGGTCGTACGATGACATTGGCGGTTCTTGTTCCCGGCGTGATATCGAGTTAATACTCCTTGAATGGATGCAATGTCGAAACATCTTACTCGTAATATCTCCTTCTCGATTCATGGGACGACTTTGACTATTCTCGTTCGATGTTGTCGAGTTAATACGCGCTGAATAGAGAACCAAACATCTTGCTCCGTTCAGCGAATGGCGAATGTTAAATTTCTCTCCTTTTCGCATTTGGTTGACGCACCTATTGCTGTATAGTCCATTGAAGAATCTTATCATAATGATATGCGGTTGCGCATTGGTCGATTAGCGTTCGTACGAGAATTTAATGCAACGCGCGGAGCAATAATCGACACGTGCCTCTAATGAGGCGTGCATGTGCGTTTAAAATTGCCGACGCGTGCCCCTGCAAAATTTTCCCGAGTGAATCTCAGTCACTTTAGCGGCAGCGAGCCCGAATCTGCATCGTAATAGGTCACGGTTCGCTTACGGTTAGTAACGACCCTTAAATCGTTGATAGATGCGCGGACATGCGACGGATACGGGAGTTAGAGTGCAAGGAGGGTGGACAGGCAGCGGTCTATCTCCTTCTAAAATTTATGACAACGTTCATCACAAACGCGATATCGGGATATGTCTCCGCGCAATATTTGCTACGATTACACGCCGACGTTTTTTATCAATCAAAATAATGCAAGTCTTTTACGATTTTTTTGACACTCAAAACATATACTTGTATATAAAATTAATTTGTACATAAATTTGTATAAATTATTATTTTTTATGCAATGAATTATATGCAAACTAATTTGATTTATATTTCTTAATATAATATAATGTTTTAAAGTCAACACATATTTTGTTATGTTAACGATAATTACAATGAGGGAAATGTAAAATTAACTGTACTTTAATAATTTTCCGAGAAAAAAAAGTACAAATTGTTTTCAGATATCTACTTGTATTGGCAATTAGTTTGAAACGCATTAAGAATTCAGGAACCGCAAACATTTGCGGGCGTTGCTTAAACGAAAGAATTAATCTACCTCTCTCATTCCACTTTACGCTCGTACTCTCCTTTTAAAACGGCCGCTATTGCTTCTCAACTCGTCGAACCGTGAAACTCCCGCAAAACTCGTCCGACCGCAGCGTTCGCGAGTTTACAAAATAGTATAAGTAAAGGCCTGCACTTTGTTTTACGGTTTTACTTTACTGGGGAGATTTCTCGTTCTCCTCATTCATCCTTGTTAATGAAGCGCTTAAAACTGCCTCCGTCTCGCGATGATACCATTTCGTGTTGACATTTTTAATTACTTCCATTCCTTCACGGATTTTATTCTTTAAAAATATTGCTTTGTAATTTTACTTTTAATTCTTTCGCACTCAACGATCGCAGTTATAAGCGCACTTTTTCATTTATATTTATGGGAATACGTTTGTGTATTTTTGGAGTCACTTGACAAACTCGCGTTTTAATTTACATATAATTATTTATAATTTACAAGATAAATTAAAGGCCTCCATGCAAGAGAGATGTAAGTCGACTTACATTTCTATTTTTTTTATTGCAAAAAGGAGATAAGCTTACAACCTTATAAGTTTGATGGGCAAAAAAAAGCGCATTCAAAAAGCCTGCCAAAAGTGGGCTAAGAAAACTGTCAGAGTTGGAACACTGTAAACCGGAGCCAAGTAAATATCAAAAGAGAAATAGAGGGATGTAAGAAAATGCTTACAATACGTCTCCGAAAGGAACTACCAGTTTTACACGGACAGCACGAAGCTGAAAGAAGCCCATGGAGATACTGGTACAAAGCGCCAATGACGACTTTGATCCGGATATTTAGATAATATTTATATTGTAATTGGTTTTTTGTACTAAATTTTTATTTTGAAGTAATGTGTTTCTATTTTTTCCTCAAAACTACTATTGTCATGCAATAGGGATATAATAAAGTATCATTAAACAAGAGTGTTTTTTTTTACACTTTTTGCGATATATTTGAAATAAATATTTTTATTTATTACAAGCATATAAAAGTTTCAGAAAAAATTAAAACGAATTTTTATACCACTTTTTATTTTAGTAATTTGGCAGTTACTGTTAAAAGTAATTTTTCTCAAAATGGAGTTTGACTTACATCCCTCATAGAAGCTCTCAATCTTATCAATAAAGCTTTCTAGAAAAAAGTGTATAATATATAATTATATAAAATTTATCTTTATAAAGAATTAACTCAACATTTCTTCTAATAAATAAAACTTCTGTAGTCTACAGCGTGTATTCATCTAACCGTTTTTCGCTGATATCGATTGCAACGCTGTGCCATGCTTTAAGAGTAATTGTTTGCGACCCAATATTTAATACCTTCCATTTGAGAGAAGATGCGCCGCGGTTTAATTCGATGTAACTTTCCGATACACCGACTCGATGCAATAAAAGGAGAAAAACGAGAAAAAGAAGACGTGCTTCGCTTGCGCTTCTCGCTTTTCGATGGATCGAAAACACTCCGCGTTCGCACGTTCGGGCGCAACGTCGTGGGAAAAGGGGACAACGCGGAGCAGACATAAGTCATTTAGATTTTAGCAAGAAGTTTCGTGTTACGCGTAATACTTAAGGCACTTCGATATTTTTGGAGCGTTACCGCGAAATGCATCCGCAGAAGTATCATGTAGAATTGCAGACGTCTTCGAATTTCGCGAGTTGAATAAATTAATTTCTCTACACTTAAATAACATTTTTTATTAATACCCTACGACAGACATATTTACATCATATGCCATATCTCATATTATGATTAATATTAACATTAACATGATTAACCACGAAACAAATGTTTTTGTAATTGTCTGGATTTATGGCATGTGCATGGTCTTTTTTTTATGTATCTTTAAATTTTAATTTTTTTAATGACATTGTAATAATATTTAATGCTATTTAATGACACTGTAATAATATTTTATTTATTTACGTTTTAACTTTTAATAATTCTTTTATGTTCGCATTTTTGCATTTGTAAAAATTGTATTGTTATATATTGTTTTAAAGCCAAAATTTACGCTCTCAATCTCTTGAAAGTGTTTCCCGATAATACCGATGACAATTGGTATTTAATTTAGCCGATAGATATGCCATTATATTGGAAAAATTAATTGATATCTTTCAAACGACAGCGGTTTTCCGCAACCGCGATGTTATTAAATAACTCGTCGCGATTAATATCCGCGAAACAAAACGATTTTTATGAACTCGCGGATAATGAGTTTAATATATGCCCAATGGATTTTTCGGGAGGACACTATTAACAATAATTGTTGCTTTGAACTAATCACTTAATAACTTTTTCAAGACTATACTTGTTATTACATATATTCAGTTGTATGTCATATTTGAAGTAATATTTAATCAAAAAATGACCTATCTGACAAATCAAAAATGCCAACAAAACTCACGCGATCTAGAAAAAACGTGAGTACTTACGAACAAAGTCAAACGTTCTTCACATTCTTAAATAGAAACTTTTCTCTCAACTTTTTCCGGATTTGGTGAGAAAAATTTCGTGCGTGTCTCTCTCTCTTTCTCTCTCTCTCTTTTTTCTTTCTCTCTCTTTCGACGGGACACGTCCTGAATCCGAAGACACATCGCTCCGTTCGAGTTCTCCATGCGACTGAACAAGCTGAGAGGCCGGGAACATAAGCTACTTGGATTTCAACGAGGAGTGTTGCGTTACTTTCACGAAAAGCGGACGCCTCGACGACATTCTCCGCGTTCTTCGTCTCGTAATCTCTTCAAACGGATTGCACCCGTAGCTATAACAAATACATTTGCGCGAGCGTCGCGTTTGTCCTGAAGAACTAAACAAACGAATCCACTTTGCTCTCTCTCTCTCTCTCTTTCTCTCTCTCTCTCTCTCTCTCTCTCTCTCTCTCTCTCTCTCTCTCTCTTTCTCTCTTTCTCTCTGTAACGTCTTTTGGTAAATGTAATGATCTGATTTTTAGTAGAAACTTTATCTCTGCGATATCGCTATACTTTGCGTCTTTGAGGTATGATCGTGAATCATCGCGAATGGAACATCAAGAGGATCGAGAGCCTTTTGTACGTTGCCTTTGTACATCTTCGCCGTGTTCCGTCGTAGATTTCTCTTCTTCATCGAGCACTCGCTACGTCAATTTCGTTGGGGACGGCGAGAAAATAGTTGAGATATGAGGGACTTTGGGATATCCCAAGTTTTTGCATTTCGGTCGCCGGTCGAAACCGTAGTCTGCCGCTTTGCCGTAAACTTGGCGGAAAGTTTCATCTTGGCGAAAATCAAAGAGAAACCTTCCGAGAAACTTAATTTCTACAATTTAACGTACTTTACTTCAAAACTGAGACGAAAATTGTTTATCTAAATTTTTAATTTATTTTACAATTGTATACACCTCGCGAGACGCTTCTGCTCCAATTTGGCGATCGCAACTTAGGGCGTTTTCATTGTCAGTCATTGTCCAGCCGAAAATAACACTTTTACACTGTTAAATTCATAGGGTATTAAACTCAATTTTGAGTAATTTTTAACTATTCCATAGGTCGCCACTGCTCCTACTCAATATGTAGTTAATAACTAAAACAATGTTAATTTGACTAAACCAATGGAGTTAAAATAATCCTATTTTGTTTCAAACTAATACATTTTGATGCACATGCTAGTTAAAAATAACAAAATAAATCTAACTCATGGTATTGGTTTAAATTTCATCCTCTAACCTTTAACAGTGTAGCTTACTCGACGTAAGCCGAGATTTAAATTCCACGTAAAATTTTTAATTAAATTTGTTTACGTGATGTCTTTTCTTGAAATGTAGGATACGTTAATATAGAAGCAGGTCGACGCTGGGCGAAAATATCTGGACCCGTGACGTTCGTCGTCGTATTTCTGTCGAGGTTCGCGTTAATATTTGGAAACGAAAGCCGAATACACTGACGAGACTGATAAAAAAAATACGCCACGTTTAAACAAACGGGGAGTGGAGAAAGGCGACCCTCAACGAATGATTGGTTTCGGCGCCGCGGGCCATTAGCAAACACCTGAAGCTTCTCGCCCCGCTGCTGGAGTTTCTTCGCCTCGAAGGAGAACTTTCAGCGGTGAAAGAAGAGCACAATCGGGGGTTAACAAACTCATCCATTTCGAGCTCTCGTTCTGACCCGTCCTGCAGTTTTTAACCCTTTTTTGCCACCCACGGTCGTCGTGCCGGCTGCAACGCCAAAAACCCGATTAACAGTCAGCGATTGGAATCGGCTGCTTTTTGTGCTGCATTGTGGAACTTCGCGCGGTATTTCGACCGAGCAGAATATCGACGATTCGACCCTGCGGTCAGGCATTTCCGGATTTCGCTTTGAAGCCGAAGAATTTCTCGATTGTTAATTTGAATAATTGCGAAACATTGAAGCCAATCGATGTATTAACAAAAGAAAATTTTTCTATGACAGAGGCTGCGTTTCTCTATATTCACTGCCAGTACCGAAAAGACCTATAGTATACACGTGACGTAAACTATAGATTTTCAATACTGACAGTGAATATCGAAACGCAGCTTAAATGTATAAAACGCTGGTATCGCTATTTATATTGCACACGTGCACACAGTTCAATTTTTACTTTATTTAAATACATTTACGTGATATATTGAAGTATACAAAATATTAAAATTGAAATATATTAAATATCATATACAGAAAATTTTGATTATAATTTGAAGTTTCCATTATACTTATACGCGGTCGCAGGATATTGCGTTTATGGAGTATCAACATGAGAATAAAGATTCTTTGACAGCATCCTTCCGTAAATTTTCTCACTCTGCTCGTCTTATAATACACGTAAAGGCTTTCTCGGGAGAGGTTTTACGTAGCCACCAAGAGTATCGTTTTCTCGGAATAAAGTAATCAGTGAGGCGAGCGGCGGCCGCGGAGAGAGGGATGGAGGACGCGGGCTGAAAAAATTGATGAGGGACTGTTGCATGAATTTTACGCCACACCGGCGTCGTTACTTTGAAAAACACCTGCACTTGGAAGGATGCTGAGAAACTCTTCCTTAAAATCTATTAAAGGTCTTTAATGAGACGATCTTGGTACACCAACAGTAGTTTTATATTATTATTATCTATCTCAATTTATATCTTTTATTTTTATTTGTTATTTTTTCAGACCGGTGTTTCCCCGGTGTTTTTATTGTCAATAAATTTATTCAAATCCAGTTTTAAATGTGACCAGTTTAAAGAATTCTTGTAAAAAGCCAGAGAGAGAGAGAGAGAGAGAGAGAGAGAGAGAGAGAGAGAGAGAGAGAGAGAGAGAGAGAGAGAGATCTATTCCATCTCTCACGTTTTAAAGTAAATGCATAGAGTAATCAAATTCATATTAGAAGGCACTGGGAACCAAGTGTCGTTTTACATATACGCGCGTAACTTTACTTAACGAACGGGTTTTGATCGCTCCGCCTGTAAATCACCCAATTCCATGGCATAGATTTTCGTTCCGGTAGAGACCTCGCGAATACTTTCCTGTAATGCGCGAGAAATTTTCGAGGTGAAACTCCCGGAGGATGTTCCACCAGAGTTCATACGTCCGTGGCGTACGACGCCGCGACGTCTCGAACGGTTTCGAATTTGAATTTCTGTATTCGTGCCGAGTGATAGAGTTCGGGTCGCTTCAAACTCAACCGGATAAGCTCCGGCAGAAACTCTCCCGCGGTAATGGGAATCATCGAGCGGGAAGAATCGATTTCCTTATGAAAGGCGCGACGTGAACGAGATTTTATATACGTGGAGTTAATCACACTACATGTTTCGATCGAGTTTGAAATTCTCATATTTTGTATAACATTCCATCTCGCCGGTTAACGCATAATTTATCGCATTGCCGCGCCGCCGCAATTCGATTTGCACGAGTTCCCAGCAATTATCGATATGTCATTAAGCTATATCTGTTCTCAATTACGCATTTTGATGATTTCTAATTTGCACCGACTGAACAATCGATTATTACACGAATTTCTTTTTTTACTTAACTCGACGTTACCGTGAATGTCGATTAATTTGACTAATTACGCCATTGTCGGAGAGATTTTCGCTATCTTTGGCCTTTAAAAGGATTTAGTTAGTCAGAGCTTTTAAGAGATTTATGTAAAATCCAATATTCCCGGCGTTAACATTTCATTAAAGTGTCGATAAATAAATCCCATTAACGAGTTTTATTGTTATTGGCAGAATGCGCGGCCAAAAACGGAAGATCTGTAGTGGAGCACCATCCGTCTTCCTACTGGGAGCAACCCTTTAGTCAGCCTTACTTCGACAACACGACAAAGAGGGAGACCACAACCACCGTCGGGCAATCCGCTTACCTGCACTGCAGGGTGCGCAATCTTGGCGATCGTGCGGTAAGTTCCAAGTTTCCTTATCAAGAGCCCGTCGTTGTAATAACAACGCCCAAGTTTGGGAACGCTGTGTATATATTTCGCGAGTATAGATTAAGATCGCGAGTCCGTTAAACATCGCAATAAGACTTTGATTTTAAAGATTATTTCGTTTTATCTCGTTTTATGAGATATTTATACTTTGTATATATAGTTGAAAATCATATTTATTACAGTTGAGTTTCTCCAAAGTATTTTTACATCGCATTTTAAATTTTCTTTTGAATTAGTAAATTCTTTTTTACTTATGTTTCCTGATTTATTTATCGCGATAACAAAGATTGCTGTTCTTTTTATTTTGTGAAAATTATTCAAAGATTTGTTTCAGTCAAAATGTACAACATCGTTACAACGGTATAATATTGTTCGCTTCTCCAGTATAATCCAACCGAGCACAATTTTAGCAAACTTACCATCGGGAAGATTAAAGACAGAACGTGCAAGTCGAGAATTCGGAAAATATTGCGAAATTATTTTGCTCGAATCTGGTACGGTAGTCAATAATCTTGCTGCGCTGTCAATGTCGCCCATGTTTTTAGAAAAAAAATTAATTAACCGATTATAATCTTCTTATTATGTAAATTATGCAAAGCTTGGTGGACGCTTTAACGTTCGATTATGTGTCAACAAGTCCTCGCGATTAAATTTCGCCATTATGAGAGGATTCAATGAAGCGAAAGCGCAACAAATTTGTCGTTGCAAAATTAAATCGCGGACGCTCATTTCGGTAATCGCGAAATTTTCAATTATGTTATTATTTTACGCAAAGTGTATTTTTCAAATTCTATCGCGTGTTCTTTCGCGCGTTGCTTCACGCTGGCGTTGATAAATTTAACGTACTACGTGCGGGTGCGTGAAAATCTCCCCCACGATCGGAATCACGCAATTCGAAGTCAAATAAATTCGCAGTTACGGCGTCGGCGGAGGCATTAATCCGCAATCGTTTCTCGACAAACTTCGCCGCTCTCTTTGCTAATGCACTTGCACGACCTGCAATTCGCGTATATACGAGTTCATTCCTCATTTACCCACGCGACATCGCCTCGCACTTTTACAGTAACCTATATAGTTCACATCTTCGCGCGCGCAAGGCTTTTGTAACGCTTTTTCGCGTTCTTTTTTTTTCTCTTCCTTATTTCCACCCGCGAACTCGCAGAGCAAGTGTAACACAGTTCAACGTGCATACATTTTCGCGCGCAAATTTAGAAAATTACCAAAGCTTTAACATACGATCTTCTGTTCGAAATATTTCAAACTATGACCATTGTACCGCGAAACATTATTTCTAGCGGGAAATAATCAGAAAGTTTATATTTTACTCACATTTTGTTAAATTGTTACGCAATCTAATTGTGCCGTAGAAAATTAATTCTTTGTGTGGGATCTCTTTGACGTTATATTACTGAGGGAACAAAACAAAAAAAACAATACATTTTTACAAAGAAAATAATTTATATTCTTTTCAAAATTTCTTTTTTATTTTTTAATAAATCACTTTTATATACACCGCTGCCCGTTTAATTCACGTCCCATCATTGTTCGGTCACGTGAAGTGGCAAAGTGGTGTACGTAAACGTTATAAAAGGTGAAGGTATTGCGCATATACTAAACACATAGTCGCGGGATTTTTTCAAGCGGTTTAGTGAATTAGTAGGCCGCTCCGGCCCGCGCTGTTTAACCCGGTATTCATCACTCGCGGTCCTAATGCAAAGTAATTTCGCGGATAGGCGCATAGGTCACCCGGGCGAACGGTGACATTACGCGTTATCGGCCCGCTGCTCATGCATCACCGCATGACGCACAGGAACCCGTCAGAGTCCAATCACCGATCGTAATCGCCGATAAATCAAATTTCTCTCGCGCCCTGCCGCTTCGCCCCTCTGCGGATCTCTCTCCCTTTAGCTGCCTTCCGCCATTCACAGCCACGCCATCGACCTTCAATAACGCGAGCGTACGCACATGCATCTGGACGTTTATATTTGCGATCGTAGAATCAGCACGACCATCGCGATTGCGCTTCACCTAAGCGCCTTGATTTCGCACCGGTGACAGATTGTCGCGCGACAGCCGACTGTCAGTCGAAGGTTTTCTCTCTCTTGCGCATTCGCGTGTGCATAATGCCATCGGAAAAACCGATAATTACACCAATGAAGAATTTCAACGTTAGTGTTTTAATAGCTTTAAATCTTGGTATTTTTTATTTGCGTATAATATACAATACACAGAAAAACGAAGTGTCAAATCAAAATTTATATATACTCATACATACTTACGCAATAATCTATGATCTTCTTATAAGAATTTCAACTTTTTACTTCAACTTTTTTTTCTTGGTTGAATTGAATATGAAATTACTTCATTCAAATAAGTTTTCTTCGTTTAATCGCAATGTAATCTTGTTTCAAGATTTTTATGTTAAAACTATTTTTATGTTAAAACTAAAAATATTTTTAAATTAAGAATATTCTTTTTTTCTTTCTGTGTAGTTTAGCGATTATATGTTTCACACTTTATTTTACGCTGATATATTTTTAAAAGCGGAATGTACGTTTAAGGCCGTGACATAGAATCTGTGCGACATAACGTCGAGCTTCTCGGTTGAATGTCCAATTTGAGTGTATATCTTGCTATAACACAGCAGGTGTCTCTTGATTGCGCAGGTCTCGTGGATCAGGCAGCGGGATTTGCATATCCTCACTGTCGGCATCCTAACGTACACAAACGACCAGCGTTTCCAATCGTTGCACAGCGATGGTAGCGACGAATGGACCTTGAAAATCAGTTCGCCGCAAGTGCGAGACAGTGGAATCTACGAATGTCAAGTATCGACAGAGCCAAAAATTAGTCAAGCTTTCAACTTGAGCGTAGTAGGTATGTGCGCATATACATATATCTCTTCTTTTATACGATAATAAGATTCAATCGCTAGCTCCAAGCAAATCTACTGGATTTTGATTAAATTCTCTTAAGCGTTAAGAGAAAATAAAGAATTATGCAAGTAAATTACAATCAAAATTATGATGAGATAATTATTTAGAAGCAATAATTATAACTTTACAGTCAGAAAAGATTCTTTTCTATCACGACTTGCATTAACAGAAATAAAGAAAGATCAGTGTGAGAATGGGGATCTGGGGGATTGTGTTTTAAAACGATTACAAATTTCCCGCGGCACTTCAATAACAGTTTCCGAAACCGTTTGTTTCTTAAGTGAATTTTTAAACGGCCGTTTTCGAGCGGTTCGACGTGGAGTTAATTGCAGCTTTGCGACGATTTAAACGAAATTGCGATCATACTTCTTGGGCCCGGGCTTTACTCGACGATCCGTGCCGCGCTCCTTGGCCAAAAACCACTTTAACTTTGTTCTGTCCCCGTGTGCAGTCTCGAAGGCAAAGATCAACGGCAATTCGGAGCTCTACATCAAAAGCGGGAGCGACATCAATCTGACCTGCATCGTGCTGCAAACGCCAGAACCACCATCCTTCATCTATTGGTGAGTTTGAGCGTTCTCCCTTGACGATATAGCGCGGATTGAATTTGTTCCACATGTTATTTCGACACAGCTGAAGTTTCGCGAAAACCAAATCTACACTGACCTCCATTCAGTGGAGGTTTATCGAAAAATTTCAAACCCGAGCGCTCTTAAAAACGAATCTCCGATGAAGTGAATCTCCGCTGGAGAGTTAGTCTTTTTGGAGGCGATGGTTTTTAGAATATATAGATAATCTTGCGTTTGCGCTGATCCGCAAATCCTCGTGCGTTTTTACGTTCGCATATAAAGTTACATAGCTTTTTTTAAAGTGGATTTTACCTTACATTCAATGTTCGCTAATTTTTCTCGATAATTTTTCAGGTACAAAGGTGATAACGTGATAAACTACAGCCAACGCGGGGGCATTAGCGTCGTGACGGAGAAGCAAACGCGAACGTCACGTCTTCTGATCAGTAGAGCGCTGCCAGCCGATTCCGGCAATTACACCTGTGCGCCATCCACAGCCGAGTCAGCGAGCGTCCTCGTCCACGTGCTCAATGGTGGGTGAGTCGTGAATATAAAAATCGTACATCACTGAAAATTCTCAATATTATCGCCAAAATGTCGCAGTATGTCTCCGTATATATTTCTCGCTATAATATCGGCAAAATTATTGGCCTTTCCCGAGGTGGTCCTTTTGGATGGTTTCGATGCCGATATTTCGAAATAAAATTTCAAACGCATGTAAATATGTCAGCGCGGATAAAAATGCGCTGTATACGTTAAAATTGCCCGAGAGATACATTCAAATACAAAGTGATATCTACCCGTGTCAACGTGTCGCTACAAAAAGGCTTTATATTGTTCGCTTACCGCATGGATTTTCGGCAAATTGTATCTTTTTCGGAATCAAACGCTTTACATATATTTAAATGTAGAAAGCTAGATCGATAGGTTCTCGCCATCACAATTGCTTTATATTAATATAATTTTATAATTTATTGTAATTATATATTGTAACTATATATTTAGTGAGATACGAAAGAATAAAATATAGTTAAATTAACGACATTTATCATTAAATTTGGTGAAGCTTTTCATAGCCTTTGTCGCCGCGGAAACGCGGAAGCATAAAATCAATTAATTAATCTCAACAATTTTGTATCAGTTTTAATCAAGTTTCCGATAAAACGTTTCAAGTATTACTGCAAAAGAAGTTTCGGTCTGCTTGAAAGCAGGTTAAAGAGAAACAATTTCAATTCAATTGCGTTTGTATAAATAATGCGCATTCGCACAAAACAGCTTTGCATATACATATACTTGTATGCGTGCACGGTGAAAAAGTTTCAGACGTTTGATCCGGATGTTCGTAAAATTGGCAAAATAAAATAAAAGTTCTCGCAGTTTAGATACAAGTAGGAGAAAACGGCAGAATCTCAAGAAGGAAAATTAAATCGCTCGAGTGCGCGTCATTGATTTTCTTTTAACTCGCTCGATTGCAGCATGCTGATTTATTTCTGGCTTATTTTAGGCGTTTTGAATATTTTTGAGAGCAATATGTATTTATCCCTACACAGCATTACTTAATTTTCTCATACGTGGCCAAACGGGGTAATAAATTACCCCAAACTTGTACCGCGTGTATAATGTTTCTATTTGTTGTTAGACAACTTTCTAATAGATAATTTTGTTTGTTTTTTAATAGGGAAGACGATAGTAGTCATCAATTTGCGGTAGTAAAAAGAAAACAGTTAAAAAATTTCGAAAAACCAAAAAAAGAACCAAAAATTGGGCAAAAATGACTGTTTTTATAAAAAATGCTGTAGTTTTTCATAAAATTCACCGATTTTAAAATTTTCAACGGATTTTGAAAGACGAATAGACAACCTTCAAGGGCATGTAAGCGATTTTTTTGTTTCTTAAAAAAACATATTTCTTTGAACATCTGAAGTAGAAGAAATGATGAAAAACTGTCGTATGGGAAAAATCGCAAGAAATGGAAAGTAAAACAGATTCTGTCGATTATTATTTATTTGAAAAATAGTCAAAAGTTATAAAAGTATATGGAAACAGTAAAATTAACTCCACAAAAACTTTACAAAGTTTTAATCAGTTGCTGTGCAAGAACAGTAAAAATGAAATAATTGACCGAATCTTAAACAATTATATATGAAACAGGGGTAGAATTTTCTGGGGAGTGCTATAAAGTGTATAATTTTTCGTTACCGATTTTCACAGAAAATCTGAAATATACTTTACTGTGATAAATGTCGAACGTAAACGGCCAAAGGGGGTAATACGTTACCCCAAACGATTTTCTTTTTCGGTTTTCAGCTGCTGCACGGATCTAACGCACTCGCTGAATGACGGAAGTCGACTGCCGGATGACTAAACTGAATTATGATTAGGGTTTCGATATGAAAACTAACCTTCCTAAGTCAGGGGCGTAATTTAAATTTCGCGTGGGGTAACGTATTACCCCAGTTAGTCTGTCTAGGGTTATAAATCGTATCAAAAGCTTGAAGGAATTAAATTTTCATATTATACTTTCAAAGCTCATTTGATAACGATATTCGCGTTAAACAGACTTTAACAATTTAAAACAATTTGACATTAATTATATACTTTCTGCAGTTGTAAGGCCACCAATTATTACACGTTCTCGTAGGCGGAATTAATCTCGCGTTTGCCGTTATTCGTAAGAGATTTACAAGTAATTACTGTAGGGAAACCTGCGCGAACTTACCGGAATGAAACTCTCGTCAACTGAGCATATATATATATATATATATTCGTATATATCTAACGACAAACTATAAAGTCTCAAACTAACTTCACCGTTCCCTTCTATCCTCTCACGTATGTATGCGGAGTTATCGAAATTAGATCCGTGGCTTTGTTTAAGAACTAATGGAAATGATGACGGTATCATCGAGAGACATCGAAAGACGTGATCGTAACTTTTTGATTAAATCGCACAAATAAGCTCTATAAATTATTTTATCGACATTATATTTCCGAACTTTTCTCGTCAAGCAAGTAGTCGGGCAAGCAATTTATTAATAAGGTACACTAGCTGAATATCTGGAGTGGATCGCGTTTATCAACTCCCTATACTGGTTTCTAAATTGCCAGGATCATCACCACTACTTTCCTTTCGGGCCCGAGGTTTAATGGAGCAAGGAGGAAAATTACAGAGTCCTGAAAGCCCGGTCACCCAATTCCGCTGTTCCAACCTACCGTCGCCTTCGTCGTCTGATGGTTATCGCGTTGACCTCGGACTCGCTCACGAAATCGCGCGTGTGCGGATGTACGAGAGTTCAGAAATAGCGGTCGGAACCCACATTGACAGCAATCTTTTGTCGGGGGAGTTACATTGTCCACCGAGTACACAAACCTTTACACAGACAATAGTCTTGTTGCATCGCGTCGAAATGGCTTTTCAGATAATGTCATTTAAACCGTTGCGATGGGCAGAGTTACATTTTAGAGCCGGGCGCGACTATAAGGGACGAGGACGTTGGGGGCCGGCGTATTTTTACGACAATTCTCCGAGATTGCCGCGAAACAAGTACACGTTGACATTGTCCAACGAGCCGTGGACTAGTCGTCGGTGGAGGACGACGCTATCTGCTGACGGACGAACACGGCGAACCGGGCGAACGAAGTCACGACCCTCGATTGTGCGAAACGAGAGCGCGGCGCGATGTTGAAGTCACGGGCGGATGGGACGCGGGACGCGCGAAAGTAAGTGGAGTCGGACTTTACGGGTCGGGCCGTAAATCCCACGAGAGCTCAAGTAGAGGCCGGGAAAAGTGTTCTACCGATAAACTAAACGGTAAAGGCCATAAACGCGCGCGCGCATTTTTCTGTGCTGCGCGATGCCATGCCGCGTCGATACGCTCCGATCCGCTCAGCGCGCAACGCTCGGGGTCGCGCGTGCTGCATATACAACCGGCAATAAACCGGATATTCTTGCCGCGCAAAGAAAGAAGGATCATTGTCTTCTCTTTATTTCTCCGTGTCGCGCGGCGCGGCGCGTAAAATGCCGAAGAAATAAATCCTTCGGTCGTCTCTGCCCTTTTCCACCCTCAGTCTCTGGGGGATAAATCAGATGAGATATTGTCCCATGCAAATTCCTGCCCGGTTGCTCAGCACCGAAGTGCGCTCTCTCTCTCTCTCTCTCTCTCTCTCTCTCTCTCTCTCTCTCTCTCTCTCTCTCTCTCTCTCTCTCTCTCTCTCTCTCTCTCTCTCTCTCTCTCTCTCTCTCTCTCTCTCTCTCTCTCTCTCTCTCTCTCTCTCTCTCTCTCCTTCTCTCTCCTTCTCTCTCCTTCTCTCTCCTTCCACTGCGTGCACGTTCTCTACATTCGCACGTCGCGTCGTGGCACGCGAACTCCTGAGATATGCACGTCAAGTGGCTGCTCGACGGTGAGAGAGACTGTTATACACCGCGGATAATATCTTCCTATGCGCCCCCGTTCTCTCCATGACTTCGATTCCCCGCCAGGATAATACGAACTTATCGGAAGCAATACCGCAGCTATCGGAAGTACTTACGCGGCCATCGGAAGTAAATCGCGGTGAGGGTACGCAGCGAATTCGGGGCAAATGTTTGCGGCACAGGGTGGTCCGCAAAAGCTTCGATTAACCCTTTCAATTTCGGGCCACTTCCAGTATATATCACGCTCGTTGTATATACATTTCTCGAATAAATATTGCGATGTTAATCGTGAAGTTCACACGACAAATGGAAAAATCTTTCCAGTCTGGAATTCGAACTGGAATCATAATTAATTTAGCCGCAAAGAGAAACGATTTTCCGCACGTCTGCTTCTCGAATCTCTGCGACGCGACGTCGCACGGGCGGAAACTACACGCGATGCGGAAGAAATTGTCGAGAACATACCTATTATACGCGAGAAATGCCCGCTGGCCAGTGCGACGCGCCACAGGAATGTAAGTCCCCGTAATCTCCGTGGGACTTATCAAAGGACTTCGTTACTGCGTGATGTACCGCAATACTCACGAGTTAAATTGTGCTAGTGTGCGAGAGAAAGAGAGAGCATTATGAGAAAGCCCCCCATCACATATATACCTACAATATACGCGGAATGCATTATTCCCAAAGTCGGAGTATTGTATATAATAGGGGCGCTCTCTCTCTCACATACAAGACGGGGGTAATATCTCTCCCACTCTCTCGCTCTTCGTATTTCAACTTCGACTTCCCCCAGGAAGACTTCCCATCGGAGCAATACGAGAAGGATAATGTCGGCGCGGAGATTAAAGCGCGGAGATAGCGCGTGTATAACGCACGATCGTATAATAACTCGCGCGCGCGGAACTCGTGAAATTTCAGTAACGAGTTTCGCGGTGTGTAACAACAAAGCGGCCGGTGGGCGCATTACGCGTAATTAGCCGCGATAGGCAAGCAACTCTCTGCGCGATACGTGTTTTCAACTTGCCTTCCTCCCTCCGCCGAACCCCTTTTGCCGAACTGCGGAAGTCCGTTTGAGTAGCTCGCCAGTCACCGAAATATCTGCCGACACGTTGTGCGATTCCGCATCGGTGGCGCACCGCCGCGCCGCGGCGCGGCGCGCGCCGTGCTGCGATCCTGATTAAATTATTTCTGCCTTGTTTATCATCACTCATGTGGTCTAATGCAGAACCGATAATTTTGCAATTGCAAAATTGTATTGTTGAGCGAGATATCGCCGCCGCGAGTTCCCAATTTTGGCTCGCGACGTATAGGTATCGCCGCTTTTCGTATCTTCGAATTTCGAGTTTAATTGCGATCATTAAAATAAAAATACAACATGAAATAAATATTTGATATAAGCTGAATACATAAAATAATTAAGCAGGAAAAAAATAAATTGAAATAAAATAAGAAAGGGATCCTGGAGTGACAGCGACACTGACGTAATCGGTCTAAGCAATATCTTTGAATTGGCTGAACAGAATGGAAAATCCTTTTACACGAGTAAAGTACGCACAAAAATGTAGAGGACTGTACATGATTTTTTCTGATAAACTAAAAAAATTTTATTTTTACAAATATTGTCTTCATCTGACGACAATATTTGCTTTATAAAAAAATTCTGCAGTTTTTCTATAGATGAAATAGTGATAAAATAGTGATGCAGCCCTCTACAAAAAACTGTCAGGAATAATATCGTGCAATTAGAAGTAAGATTTGAAGCCTAAAAAGAAGATATTACACTTAGCTTAGGCTCGGTTTCACCAACGTGATTTAATCTAATCGGTCGATTAAACTCACTCTTCATCTCTTTCCAACTGTTCCTCTAGAAAGAGACGAAGAGTGAGTTTAATCGACCGATTAGATTAAATCACGTTGGTGAAACCGGGCCTTAGTGTCGTGC
This sequence comes from Temnothorax ravouxi, assembly GCA_030770255.1. Lineage (NCBI taxonomy): Eukaryota > Metazoa > Arthropoda > Insecta > Hymenoptera > Formicidae > Temnothorax > Temnothorax ravouxi. The sequence goes on from JASTWP010000061.1 coordinate 147,535, forward strand.
GTATGTATGCGTGCAATGTTAGGTGCTATTCTTGTCTATATCCTTGTCTATGCAAGGACAGATATAGGTCGATAATAGAAAATGGTAATTTTGTCGGTTATACAGACGGCTCCAGCATCACCTTAATCTTACTATAGTTTCTACAGCTCTAATATAGAAAAACTCACGTAAATAATTTAAATTGTCAATTTTAAATCTGAGTAACGATGCCTGGGTGTTTTCTAATAAATAGCTATTAATATTTATACGAATGTTCGTCATTAAATCGGCCGAGCACGTGCAGCTTGCGCGAAAATAATAACGTGCAATTTATCAGCGGGATTATTGCAGCCGGCCAGTAAATGTCGATACATCTGTGCGGCCTTGGTCAACTTTCCAACGACCTGAAACGCTGCCAAGTTCTTCGACAAAGCGTAGAACGATAAATTATACGCGTTCCCCGCACCCTCATCGAAATCAGTTATCAATTATGTGATGCGACGTCATAAAATTTTCTCCCTTTACATTTTTAAATATACACGAGTCGTATTAATGCCCGTTGAAAATAATTTAGCTTGATTAATAATTTATGTATACCAGTACATGTCAATCAGATGACCTGTTTTTACCATTTAAACCTGATATTATAGAATGACGTTCCTTGTGTTATTACTCGCTTTTATTTTATCAGATTTTTACTTAATAAAAGCGTTGTATTTTTACACGTTCCGCTGATATTTTACATTAATATAATATTCTGAATTTTTATAGCATTGTGTACAGAAAGTATGTTATTTGAAGATATTTCTCCGGAAAAACATCGTAACCCTATTAATGCTTTTACAAGATTGCAATGAAAACGTTTATTTTGCGACAAAGTATTTCACAAAATTAGTCACATTTTTAGAACGTATATATTTAAATCACTGCATTTTATAGAAATATTTTTATATTTATTTCTTTTCTAAACTGGACTCTTTTCTAACAAGTCCGCTTTTAAAAGAAGTTTTCTGTCAGATTCGCGTATGTACGTATAAACTATCGCGGTATATCGATTTTAATAAGATTTTTTAAATAAAAGTTCTGAGAACTTATACATCACTGTCTTACAAGGGACATATTGCAACTGTCCGGAACCAATTTGATTCTTAAATATATTGTTAAGGATGTTTTATAGGCACAGTCCCAACCAAAAGTATGCAGGAAATATTATAAAAACTCTGATATTAATTCTCCAGAGATCCAAAGACAAAAAAATGTATATAAATAGTTACGAAACATCTAATAGAATGTAAAAGACGTAAATTTAGTGAATGTAAATAACTGTTACTACTATTTTTTTCAAAAAAAATTTTCAAAAAAAAATTGTAAATTGTTTCAAATTTTGTTGCTATATTTTTGTTTGTTGATGATCTGCTTGTGTGTAAAATATTATTATATTGGTTACATTTTTTAATGTTTACACTTTTCTCTGTAAAACCCTTTGTAAAACGGATTTTCAAGAATTGATAACTTTTTATCTAAATTGTGAATTGATTTGAAATTTGACCCCGAACTTTGAAAGAGTATACAGAATATGATATTAAATTTTCATCAACTTCGTTACATTTTGCCTAACTATATAAAACATCCTTAAATATAAAACAGTTTAAAAAACTCGTTTTTTTTATTAGTGCTTATTAAATTATATATTTTAAATTATACATTTTATAAATGCATCATAACGCTCATTATTCTTAGTAATTACCATCAAAATGGATGTAACAAAATATTTTAAACAAAACCTATGTATTTCTCACTGTGTTTTTCAAAATATTTCTCAAAATACTTTCATCTCCATTATTATTTTTGTGAAATTACATTTCTTCTATGAATATAGAAATTAAAGGAAATTTTATCCTAAATTTATTCACATTATGAAAGTTATTTTATAATATTGCATCGTCAAAAAATAAGTTGAAAATGTCTATATGTCGCTTTTATATGCAGCGGTTGCGTCTCTTTTGTGAGAAGAAATTAGAGACACGAATTAAAGAGATATTCAGTTTGGTTTCAATTATAGTTTAATAAAACATCAAATAACTGTTTCAATTTCGATTTCTTGACTAGTGAAGAAAACCGAAACCGTTTACGGATTTTTCGGTTACAGTTAATTCAGTGTGTATATTAATATGTGTATATGGAGAGAAAAATACAAATTAAAAAATTATATTATTTAACAGAGTAAAGCAATGTAGAAAAAAATAATTTATACGTTTATAAATTATAAATTAATATGTAATTATAAATATCATAGAAATGTATTTAAAAAACAGAGGAAACAATATAAATAAATAAAATATTTAAATAATATTTAAATAACAAAAGTAAATTTATTTATGGGTTAAAAACCGAAAAAACAATCGAAAAAACTGTAAACTGAAAATAATTTTATTGGTTCGGTTATGATTTCGGTGTATATTCGGTGTATATTTGATTATAAACTTTGTAAAATTTGGTACTATCTATATGGTTTCGATTCAATTAAAGAAAAGGTTATAGAACGGTTTTCGGTTTCAATTTCGGTTCGGTCTGGGTCCCTAAAAAAAATATGATTTGATAAAAATAATAGGTACAGAATAGATTTTTAAAAATCAAACAAAATCCTTTTCTTCAACCAAACTGGCAGTCTTTATTTAAAAAGCACAACGCGTTTTGACCGAGATTCCGGTCCTTATCAAGTGCGTATATTATTTAAACGCTTGCAAAACACTTCATTGTATATACACAGTATGGCCGCAATGAGTCTACGAACTAAACGACAGAAATAATACAATAATGAGTTTACGAAGTAAAATATAATACGGAAAGAATCTGATAAAAAGATTATATAATAAAGAGAACGCCGCTTACGTGTCACGTTACGTGTCACTTACGTTTTGTGTGTCAAATGGTAATAAAATAATTGAGGAGTCATATTCGTGTGGTGTTCAGTGTGCAATCACCTCAGATGACAACGGACGACTGACAATGAAAAACAAAGGCAGAGGTAACCGAAAGCGCTTACATTAAATTTATTATTTTGTCATATATCGCTGGAAGGTTATCAGTGTTCTTCTGTAAGTTAATAGTTTTGTTATCTTTTTTTGTAAACACCATTTCGGCTATCTCTCTTTTCTTAAAATGTTTCTCACTGTGTAGAACTTTGGGACTAGACCAATTAAAATCATGATTGCAAGAGGTCTTGTGTTTGCTGACGACAGAATGATTGCTGGGATGCTTTTTAATATCAGCACGATGTTCTTTGATTCTAGTCTCCAAATTTCTTTTGGTCTGTCTGTTGTAACGTGCGTCACAATTAAGGCAATCGATCTCATATACAAGCTCCATACGTTTAACATTTTCGAGCCCATTTTTGCCTCTTTTAATAATGCGGTCGAGCTTTTTAGGAACCGTATAAACAACGTCAAACCCTTTGTTTCTCAGGGCCCTACATATGTTCTCGCTACAATTCTTAATGTACGGGATGGTAATAGGATGTCTCTCACGATGCGTACCTTATCGCTTACTGAATCGCGGCGTTTTAAGAGCCAGTCTTCGTTTTATATATGTTTGTTGCAGAAATCGGTCGGGTAACAATTGTCGGAAAGGATCTCTTTAAATTGGATACGACTATGATTTTATAATTTATTGTATTATTTCTGTCGTTTAGTTCGTAGACTCATTGCGGCCACACTGTGTACAATGAAATGTTTTGCAAGCGTTTAAATAATATACGCACTTGAAAAGGACCGGAATCTCGGTCGAAACGCGTTGTGCTTTTTAAATATAGATAAATATAGATTGCCAGTTTGGTTGAAGAAAAGGATTTTTTTTTTTTTTTATTATTACTCACTGGCGAAGAAAAAGTATCCTATTTTTAAAAATATTATATTTTTGGAAAATTTTAATATACAAATTATATAAAGTACATAAAAACATTTATTATAATTTTCTTTTTTTTGTATACTAGACACTACAGACGCGCGCTTCGCGCGCGCTATTTAGCTTTAACATTATCCTATTACTATTACACTATTAACCCATGATACACACAACTGTCAAAATATACAATGACAGCTGCAAATGAAGTAATAACTCGAAGTAATAACTCGCACACAACGCATCGAGATAACCAATCGGCATCGCGGAAAAGAGGCTTCAATTTTTCGATACAAACGAAATTCACTCAGTTAACACGCCTTTTTTAAAATAGGAAGCGTTAGCTAGAAAAATTGTTTTAAGTAAGACCGTGGTTTTATCCCTTAACCTTCAAAATATGCGCGTATAAAAAATTAATTTTTATTTCTATTCTAATCTGAATATTTTGCGTACTATGAATATGGACAGAATTTTTCTGGTTTTCCTCTTGAAATGCACACTCTATAAATACAATTTTTAAATACTCTCTCATTTTATATATATATACTTTTCAAAGAGCTTCAGATTATTTATTTACCATCGAATCGCTGAAGATGGTTCAAAAGTAGAGCCAAAATGTATGAATTATAGTTTGTATTATTAATTGAATATTACATAACATAAACTCACATACAAATATATAACCGCGCTTGACTCTCATAGTCTACTCTTCCTTTTTAATCGTTAGAAAAATACGTGTCGTTTAGATTTTTATATTAAACAAAATATTTTAAGCAGTATGAACAATTGACAATGACAAAGCCGTTGTGATTTACAATTAGATAACGTTTTATGTTATACTTTCGCCTCTCCAAGACGTCGATAGTCTCGATCCCACACTGCAATTTCCAAGACAAGTGCATCCTTTGCTATCCAATCATGTGTCTTCATTATACCTCTTCTCGTGCTTTTCGCATGCTGCCGCGTCTATTTTCTCGCCGATATCGCCCCTCCATATTCATTTTGCTTCCTCATAGAGGAAGCTTTGTTTTCGTAAATTCGTATATGAACTTTTGATTGCGTATAAAGTTGGCTCTAATCAACCAAATTTAAAAGAATTATATATAAAATAGGGGTAGAAGAAACCAAAGAAAAGATTGTTTTTTGAGTTTTTAATGTCAATATGTTCAGAGTGTTTTAAAACGTCGAAATATTGCATTAAAAAAAATGTCGGTATGTGTGCATGTCTGTGCCAAATTTACAGAAATTTTTATAACTCCAGAACTGATCAACCAAATCTTAACGAATTATATATGAACTAGGGGTAGAAGAAATTGAAGAATATAATAGAATTAATAAAAATTGTTAATAATAAGAAGGTTACCGATTTCTGTTTGTAGCGGTTGAGCGAGTTTTAGTTAATTAATGCGCTGTGACGCCACGTATGGCGCTAATTAGGTTCGCGACGAGAGAGGAGAAGAGAGCAAAAAGAGAAGAAGAAGGAAGATGGCGAGTCCGACCGCACGACTGTAACGCACGAAAATAAAAGTTAGAAAGTGAGACGAGATTTAAATTTCCCTGACCGCCCGATATCCTTACATGTTAAAAAAAAATAACTAAGTTTACCGAAATTTCTATAACTCCAGAACTAATTAACCAAATCTTAACGAATTGTATATGAAATAGGGGTAGAAAAGACTGAAGAATATAATAGAATTAATAAAAATTGTTAATAATAAAGGGGTTACCAATTTTTGGTAAAAAAACAGCCAAACTTCTAAAATTTCTATAACTCAAGAATTGATTAACCAAAATTTAAAGAATTATATATAAAATAGGGGTAAAAAAACTGAAGAAAATAATAGAACTAATAAAAATTGTTAATAATAAAGGTGTTACCGATTTCTATCTAAAAGAATCTACAAGATTGCCCTAATTTCCACAAATTTTGAGATATCGAGCTTAATTTTTTTTACGGATAGATTGCGAGTATCATTAAAGATAGATTGGTGTCAAACTTGGCAATGATCGGTGAAGGGGTTACCGATTTTTACCTAAAAAGTGTACAAGTTATATATGTAATCTATATATATAGAACGTATCATTAAAGGAAGGTTGTTTTGAATTTTGCGAAGATTGGTAAAAGTTACCGATTTCTGCCTAAAAAAAATTTTTTTTTTACCCCTATTTTATATATAATATGAATATATACAAATATGAAACCTAACCTAACCAATTTCTGTTAAAAATCTTTTTTAAAAATTTGCAATTTTTTTAGAAATGTCCGTGGTTGCTCTAACTTGCGCAAATATTGAGAGAGAGTGAGTGAGTGAGTGAGTGAGTGAGTGAGTGAGTGAGTGAGTGAGTGATTGATTGATTGATTGATTGATTGATTGATTGATTGATTGATTGATTGATTGACTGACTGACTGACTGACTGACTGACTGACTGACTGACTGACTGATTGACTGACTGATTGACTGCTTGAGGCTAATGGTGAATTTGCCGTACCCGTAAGAATTAGAAAAATTAAAAAATCGGTTTCCAGAACAACGGTAACGAAAAAAATACATACTCTATAGCACTCGCCGGAAAATTTTTCCTCTATGAGGAAGCCAAAATAAATAAATAAATACTAATAATTATGCATCGAATAAAATAAAAGCTTAAGAACTATAAGTAAACAATGTGCAGATTTTTACTTGCACACTTAAGAACTATGAGGAAGCAATGTGCAAGTTTCTACTTGCACCCACTTTTCTTTTTTCCTTACTATTTTTTTTCTCTTACCTTTTGCCACTCCTATCTCTTTATCCTTCCCACGCAGAGTACCTTATGTGCATTCTATTAAAGGGACTATGAATATGGTATTTCTACAATCTCAATTTTAGATCCTAACACGAACCAGAAAATCACTGTGCATATATAGCTACATAGAGCTTTAGCGCGTCTTCCTCAGCTATGATCGAGGCAGAGCTCTGGTACAGAGAATGGCTGCTTATTTGTAAATTATAATTATAAATAATATTTTTATATTTTCCATTTTTCAGAATGAAAATTTACAGTTATGAAGAACCGCGCTGTAACAAAATCTTGCTTCTCGTTCAGGAGTTTAATTTACCAGTATCGTACACAACTTTGAATTCGCGAAATTTCCTTTTCGCCACTGTTATCTCTCGGACATATTTCTTTTGACGAAGGTCATAATACAGTTATCTGGAATTGATTGGATTCTCCTTGAAATAGGTTGTTAGACATAAAAATCCAAGGGACACATATTTTTTGCTTCCTCATAGAGGAAGCTTTGTTTTCGTAAAAAAAATTTTTTTTGTTTTTCTGAATGTGTTCAGAATGTTCTAAAACGTCGAAAAATTGTAATTTTAAAAAATGTCTGTATGTATGTATGTGTGTGTGTGTGTGTGTGTGTATGTGTGTGCCGAATTTACCGAAATTTCTATAACTCCAAAACTAATCAACCAAATCTAAACGAATTATATATAAAATAAGGGTAGAAAAAACTGAAGAATATAATAGAATTAATAAAAATTGCTAATAATCAAAGGGTTCTTTTTTAATAAAATTTTGAATTTTTGCAGAAATGTTTGTTTATGCATTAACTTCCGCAAATTTGGAGATATCGATCTATTTCTAATTTTATTATATTTTTCAGTTTTTTCTACCCCAATTTCATATATAATTCTTTAAGATTTGGTTGATTAGATTCAGCTTTATATGCGGTTAAAGATCCATAATTTTGATTGCTTCCTCTATGAGGAAGCTAAAATAAATAAATATAAATAACTATGGCTTAAAATAGAGAAAGCAATGCAGGTTTCTACTTGCTTACTTAAAAAATATGAGGAAGCAATGTACAAGTTTCTACTTGCACCCTGTTTTTATTTGTGCTCACTATGAGATTTGAGTTGTGAAACAATCCCTTAAAGCTAACGCTTATATTGAATTCTAAGGAATTACCGTCGAAATGATAAGATACATAAATAAATGTTTAAACAAAATTTTTATGGTTATGAAAAAAATATAAATTTTTTGGAAAATTTAAATAGTTATAATTATAAAGTATATATTAAAAAAAATCATAAAAGTTTTGTCTGAAAAATTTTTTTATATATCTTATCATTTCGGTAAGAATTGCTTAGAATTAAATATAAACTTTGAGTTGTTTTACCCCTCAAATCTCAAAAATAAAAAATAGGTGTTTCTTGGATTTTTATGTTTAATAACATTTGTATTTCAAGGAGAATAAAATTGATTCCGAATAATTGTGACACATCTTTTATTAGAACTATAAGATCCTTGAACGAAACATCGTTCGTAGAAGCGGCCTTTTATCATAGTTGCCGTTTACTCGCACGTATCAGAATTATTCGCTCTAAGGATATGTAGATTCTCGCAAACACACGTGTTACGTGGAACGATATTTCCGCACGACAGCTTAAGGATTTATCAAGACAACCGGCATGGATGCCAACGCAAACAAATCCTCAATTTGCCCGACGAGCAATCGGGGCAACAGGACCGACGCGACGCACACGTAAGGCCCTTATGCACACGATCGCGTGTGTTCAATCGCACGAATGATGCGCACCCGCCGATCGAAGGACGAAGCCGATCGTTTGGTTTTCAAGTCCACCAGTGCGCAGTGGTGCAACAGCGAAGTGGAGCTATAGTCGAACGTGACTCCCTCCCGACAGCGCGAGAATAAGAAAAGTTTCGCGATCAAACGAGACGAAACTAATACAGAGCCATTATCGGGAGTTAACGGCGCTCCGTGCCGTAACTGCACGTCAGGATTTATTGTCTTCCGTCTTCGACCGCCGAGAGAAACGACGGGGAGAATGAAAAGAAGAAAAAGAAAGGCGCACAGGAAAGGTTGAAAATTCTCCCGTCATCATCGCTCCACATTACACTCGCAGGATGGACAACGAGGTTCAAAGAGCTTTTATTTATCTTCTTGAAAGACAAACTTCCGCGAGGGAGAACTTTGCCGCGCCTTTCTTCACGCACCGCCTCGTTATTACTTGCCAATTCGTTTCTCGCGTATTAACATTGCATTTCGATATTCGATCAATGTCATCTTTCGATTTGGTAACGCTGCTAGGATTATTCGACGACGATTGTCGCACGCACACACGTTTCTTGTTTCACGTTTAATGATCTCAGTCCGAGCTCGCGCATGACCGTCATTGAATATCGTTTAATCATCCCTTCGAGCAACAGCGATCGAGGATTTCCGTCGTCTATTTTCCTAACTTGACATCGATTGACGATTACCTACTTTAGAAACGAATGTGACGTCGACATCGAACAATCGAACTTGTCGAATTACGGAGGAAGAATAATGCGAAAACGATTTATTTGCCGCTTGCGTCAAACTCTCCGTGGTACTTGAACGAGGATCGATGCGCACCGCGCTTCATGTAATAATTGGATGACTGATGGGCTGGGCTCTTTGGTTTTTATTTATTATTAAAATCGCAATTAGAAGATCGACTATCGCGTGTCATCTAAAATAATCTCGAGACACCTCAATCAATATGGTATACGTGCAAATTAAACAATTGTAACCGTCACCTTGTCGACCTTGATCTAAAATATTCATCGAGCCTCCCCTCGATACTTAAACAGCAATTTTCGTAAGCTTCGTACGATCCTCGTCGACAATTTTAAAGGTCGTAGCGAGCAAGGGCCGAAGAGTGATCCCGCTATCCGGCGTCAAATTATGATCGAATTTTACGGAGACGAATTATAGACGCCTTCCATTTACTCTCGATCTTTTTTTATTACGTCGTGAAATCGCATCGTAAATACGGTCGCCTCGTTTTGAGACACGATACGTGCTGCGACTGACAACGAGTTATTGACAGTTTGCAGAGTAGGGATTTGCTCGGCGCGTTCTGCCACTCGTAATCCCTCATTCTGTCTCGAACTTGATCGACAGGCGACACTCGCGATGTAGTAATAAGATGATCCCAGGAGTTTCCTTCGCGCCGCGCCGAGTTTTCTCTCTGTTATTTCTCCGATGTGCCGAAAGTTTCTATAGACATTAGCCCGTAACTTTCCATACGCCCACCGTTTTATCGTATGCGAAAAAGAAGATGCCGCGCCGAAGGTAATACATTATTTATTCAAAAATATCGTGGGCGAGAGCCGTGATACTTTTTCATATAAATTTCTTTATCACTTTACGATATTGATTACAATCGAGGCCAACGGGTAAATAAACAAGTGCTAAGAACGCAATATAATAAAACAAACAATCAATTAACGCGAACATTAAAACAGGCTGCGCGAGAATACACGGCGGCCGATAAATTTGCACGCGGAATAACAACTCCTGGGAAAATATACGAGCTGTTACAGTACGCAAGCATCATTGAATTATAACGGGCTTATAGAATGGATTATAGGGAAAATGGTTTATTTGCGCCGAACATTTTGTAATCTCTGATTGTGATTTGACGCGAAGCGCGAAATACTCGTCGAAAGAGAGAGGCGGGGTAATAATAGAGTTAATTCCGGAGTGTTGTTCGCGTCGTACTTTACATTACGATACGAGTTGCCCATTAGCGTAATACTCTTTTAAACTTTTTAATGCGCCTCTTTTTCGAACGCATCCACGGCAAAAAAAGCGAAGTAGTTTCGCCATTCGTATAGTTAACAATCTGTAACATCTAACGACCGTTTCAAGATTTACTTCGCTTCGTCAAGAAGCTGCTATATTATCCCACATTTCGTTACACGGAAACATTTTTCTGAAAGCTGTATCGTATTATGTCATACGAGTTTTTGTTAATAAAACGCGGTCTTGTTATTTCTTTTTTAAATCTTATTATTATTATTATTATTATTATTATTATTATTATTATTTTAACTTGCTCATGCCAAGCACAATATCGGTCAAAGTTGGAAAAAATTTCTAACGATTCCTGAACTTGTTGGCTCATATTTTACGTATAGTATCGATTTCTACTTTTCTTCATTTCGAGTGGCAACGAAACACGACAATTTCGCGATAGTCGATGCTGTCGAAAACACGTTTTTTTCATTAGCAACCTGGACCGCTGCCACGAATTCAGCCTTACGAGAGCGACTCCACACTTGTATAGTGTTACGGGAAAACAATTTGTTTTCCATAGAAACCTTGCACACACAATTCCGAATTGCGCTTTGATGCGGCGGATCGATCAACACGACCTGTACTCAAAGATAATTATGACGATCATCTGGCTATTCTCGAGACACGCTTTTTTTTAATTATCTCGCCTCACCATTACTCTACCCTCTATTTTAAGAGGAGACCAATGTGGACAACGAGTTATAGGTAGGGCGGTTCTATGCTCGATTTGCGTGCGAGATAGTCGTTACTGAAATAAGTTAAGTGATGGATGGAAACCTCTGATCGGAATCAACGAATCAAGACCTTGTCGAGGATTACATTTGTCGGGATACCTGTTATTTTTCGTACTTACATACGCGACCTTTTGATCATTGATGATTATTATTCGCAGATAGCTAAATCATTTTTCTGGTATCCGAATAACGTCCAGCATTGATAGAAAGAGTGAATAAAGTTGTCGAAAAAAATTTGCAATTTGTTGCCGATATAAATAAATAGCAATTAATTCTGGAAGTATTACGCTTGCGGTAAACGAGGTGCCAAGAGCATATTTACATGCTCCAATTAAAGTTACCTCATTTCGCTACCGTAACGATTGCAGACGTAGTTAGGAAACTTTTACTATTTTAACTTGTCTCTTCGGTCGGGTACCCGAAGTCTTCGTATCAAAGGCCACCGCATTATGGAATGAGGCAGGATTAGCCGGCCTGCTCTCTCTTTCTCTCTGTCTCTGTCTCTGTCTCTCTGTCTCTGTCTCTGTCTCTGTCTCTGTCTCTGTCTCTGTCTCTGTCTCTGTCTCTGTCTCTGTCTCTGTCTCTGTCTCTGTCTCTGTCTCTGTCTCTGTCTCTGTCTCTGTCTCTGTCTCTGTCTCTGTCTCTGTCTCTGTCTCTGTCTCTGTCTCTGTCTCTGTCTCTCTGTCTCTGTCTCTCTGTCTCTCTCTCTCTCTCTCTCTCTCTCTCTCTCTCTCTCTCTCTCTCTCTCTCTGTCTCTGTCTCTCTGTCTCTGTCTCTCTGTCTCTCTCTCTCTCTCTCTCTCTCTCTCTCTCTCTCTCTCTCTCTCTCTCTCTCTCTCTCTCTCTCTCTCTCTCTCTCTCTCTCTCTCTCTCTCTCTCTCTCTCTCTCTCTCTCTCTCTCTCTCTCTCTCTCTCTCTCTCTCTCTCTCTCTCTCTCTCTCTCTCTCTCTCTCTCTCTCTCTCTCTCTCTCTCTCTCTCTCTCTCTCTCTCTCTCTCTCTCTCTCTCTCTCTCTCTCTCTCTCTCTCTCTCTCTCTCTCTCTCTCTCTCTCTCTCTCTCTCTCTCTCTCTCTCTCTCTCTCTCTCTCTCTCTCTCTCTCTCTCTCTGTACAGGCAGGCCAAACGTTCAGGCAGTCTACTGGGTTATGCACTTTTATTTGCTCTTTATATAAATGATATCGGCAGTTTCCTGTCTTTTGTCTGTCATATGTTGTTCGCTGATGATGTACAAATTTATCTCCAGTGTACTCGCGCCGACATTCTGCATGGTCTTGAGTTGATTTCAAGGGATGCAAATGCTATTTTCGACTATGCTACGTTAAATGGTCTTAAGCTCAATCCTGCAAAGTCTAAGGTACTTGTATTTGGTAGTCAGGCTTATATCAATGATATCGACCTCCATTGTTTACCTCCTATTATTGTTAACCATACGCCTTTACCCTTTGTAAACGAAGCTAAGAATTTGAATTTTTACATCTAATCTATCCTGGAAAAAGTATCTTGCACGTCTCTCAATGGTGTTATTCTTTGTACTCAAGTTTAAGAAAAACTCTTTGTCCATTGGGTTCGGATGACGGCGGACCCTTTAATTGTGCCGCAGATACTGCAACCTAGTTTTCATGGTTTGTCCTGGAGGAAGACTTGTTCTGACTTGTGCCGGTTGCATTCGCCGATATTTGATCTCAAGCGTGACGAACATATTACTCCGTTCACCTCTGTTGGCTTAGTTGAATACGTCTACTTTTTCGAATCAACGTTTCGAATACTAGCGCCTCCCTCGTATCTTGTGACAATTTCGCGCAATTGCGTTTCGGAGATTGCTCCTTCTTGCGCATCGCAACCTTTCATTTCCGATAAACTACATCTAAAATAAGTTCACCTTTCAGACGGATATCAAGGCCATTTGCATAAATATTTGTTAATAGCAGATCAAATAAAAATTGGAAGGTCTTCGCAGAGGTGATTTAAAATTTATGCAGCCGCAATTCCGCTCGTAGACAGTTCCGCTCCTGGACAGGGAAGAGCGGAAAAAGAAACGCTTCTCGATTTAAAATGCATCCTTATTATATAGCAGCCGCCTGCGAAGCAAAAAGCAGAGAAATAGTTCGTAACTGGAGATCCCTTCATATAGGCCTCCTGGCGTAATGTTCCGGAACCGAAAAATTCGAGCCGGCTGCCTCGAATCCTGACGCTAGTTGCGTTCCGGCATTCTTCGAAACAATAAAAACCGATTAAAAGAAATGAATCGAATATGAAGATGTTTCCTTAATTTACGATTCGTAACGATTGACAATGGATTGACTAAAATCGATTCAAACAATTCTTTAACCATATTAAAAAGACAAAAATAATGTCAGCTGATTAGACATTTACGATATTTTAAGTATTTTTACGGTTTTCTGATAAAGTACTAAATAAACGAATCACTAACGTATCAAAAACATAAAATACTGATGTATAGCTTTAAGACATTTACGATAGACCTAAGTATTTTTAACGGCAGTTATCTATAGAGTACCGTAAATAAATGATTCCTAACGTATTAAAAACGATAAGAAAAGTTTTTATCGTTTTCTATCGGAAATGGTTACCAGGGATGGTAGTGTAGTGAACGCGCTTTAAAAGTAAGGGCTTTTAAAGCGCGTCATCTAACGTATGTAGATTAGTAATCGCTTTAGAAAGCATTTAAACGCGTCATCTCGGCCTAGAAGCCGAACGCGCAGAACAGTTAAACTTTTTTAAAGGAAAATTTTTTTTTAAACATTGCGATTTTATTGCTGCATTGTACTATCATTATCATTTTTATTAGTTATTTATTTCTTCCAATTCAATAATAGCTGCTATATTTTGAAAACTTTTTTTGTTAATATTTTTTTAACGAAAAACAAGGGCTAAAACTTTCTGAAGGTCACTCAAGTCATAACCGACAACATATTCAAGGTCATTGAATAAAGTGAATAAGGTCTAGACATTTATCTAAAATAAAGTAAAAATAGGTAAAAAAATAGGTAGGGTGCATATTTTTCGGGCTTCCCCGATTGATTATCACTGTCGGAGTCACAACAAAGGTTTTTACCAAGAAAACCGCAAGAAAATATCAAAATTCGGAAAAGACCCTATTTTATAGAATTACCGATAAAAATTCTAAAAGAGGTACATTTTTTTTTAAATTAAGAATAGAGAGAACTCTCTCTCTCTTTCTCTCTTTTGGAAGTACATTTAAAAACATCGCAAAAGCGATGTGTTTCCGTAAGAAAAAGAATTATGGAAAACGAGTATGGTCTCATTGCCAGATGCACCGATATTTGCCTTACATTTATTTTGCTCTGCCGGCTTATCAAAAACATGTTACGGGTGCACCCGCGATGAAGCAGTCATTGTTCACGACGCGTTGAAAGCAATGAATGACCATGCACCAGTGTCGGCAGATAGGTACGTTGCTCGCATAATTAAGGCCCCGGTAAATACGGCGACACGATGCGATAATGCGAAATCGGTCACCGTATTTTGTCGTGGAGAAATGGATCCTGTCAGCGACAATCGTGACACGAAAGACAGGAAGCTAGTTCCTCTCTGTCCACCCTCTTGCCGTCTTGTTTCTATTCGCGACCTATTGCCTTCTACAATATAAATTACATAATACGTTATTTACGTCATGTTATTTTATACCTTTTTATCGAAATTACTGGTATTCACGCAAACCAGTTTCATTTAATAGCAAAACTGATAAATTAATAAACGAAAGGATTTATTTGCGGCAATTTAACACAAAACTAATAACATAGTATAAATCAATCAATATATTAGTGCTAATTTATTATATTTAGCAAAATAGTAATTTAATACATTATTAGACTAATTTATATTGATAGTCCCGCCGGAATTTTAAAGAGAGGTGAGCGGTGAGCGGTGAGCGGTGAATATATATCAAAACAACGGTTATCTCGTCGCAATAGTCACGTGCATTGCATTTCGTCGTTAACTCCGACGACAGCAACGTTGATCTGCTTAACACCAGCTGTTGGACATGGAAGCGGCGACATTAAAAGGGATAAAGGCAAATGGAAACGGACCATATCGTGCGCAACGGATGTGCGGGAAAACGACGGCCGGTAACCGCCCCGCCAAATTACGGCTAGGTATCGTGCAGTTTGACGTTTGCATTATACGGCGGCCATGTAATAAATGTTTCGAGCACGTCGATACTTTGCCAATTAACAACAGCATTCTCACTCGCATTAACGCACGAGCCACTTTTTGATTCTATATATGTGGCTTATTCCTATTGTCAGAGAAAATTTCATCGCTTTAACGAGTACCACTTGATTCTTGATTATATATCGTTAATCCGTTCTCGCGATTTAATAGGATCTACTTCGGAATGAGATTATTTTCAAAGCCGTCGCTGCTACTTTTCATGTGACTTTTATACAACAGTCACATATGAATGTGTTCTCAATTTTTTGTTCTCAATTGATATTAATGTCTTTCATGACGAGTCCTTATTTTTGTAAGAAAAGAATTTTTAAATAAAACGTTAAAATTGGCATTATGATTGATTACCGACAAAATTACTGGCAATTTAAATTTATATGTAAATTAATCACGTATTATTTTGCTCTCTCTATCCTAAATTATATTATTATATACAGTGTGTATGACTGAGAATCAGATGTTTATTTATTTAGAGCAGACATTTCGCAGGATATACGGCAGCCTGGCAAACGTTGGTATAGCTAAAATAATGCGCATCCCCTATTTTTACGCCTGCAAAGTTTCGCGGAGAGTTGTAAAATACGTCGTTGTAAAATACGTCTGTCATCGGGCGCAAGCGCGGGTCAAGGAAAACATCGTACCAGGGGGAAAAGTCGGGCGGATGATTTCGAGCGTGAGTTACGACGGAACTCCGCGAAGCGGAACGGAGCGGAGCAGAGCGGAGCGGAACGGCTACGCGAGATTAAAGCGAGTAGGGTAGAGAGACACAAAGTGGAAAACGCGGAAAAGGTATAGAAAGCGACGTCGATACCCGACGAAGCAACGATACAGAGTTGGCGGAGATCCGATAACTAAACCAATTATCCCGATGCCGATGAGGAAGTTTTAATCCGCTCTTCCGCCATTGCCGCCGCCGCGAGTTTCCTGGCGTAGAAATTTTTCTTCCGACTATCTCCGCCGCGATGCCGCGCGCCCTTTGTGTCGACGTAACTTTCTTTCCTCTTTGTCCATTCTTCAAAACGATTTACGTCTATAATCGCTGAGTCGTTATGATCGGCCAAGCGCGGTGTACCGAGCTCTTCCTCTATGGATTCAAATGGCTATTTGATAACGCACGCTTCGCGAATGGCGGTTGAGGAAATTCTATCCAATGAAATTATAATATCCAGTGAAATCAAAACACGACATGAGATAATTAAACGATGTGTATTAATAACCCTGTACATGTTTTGTAAACGTATAAAATACTTGATTCTTTAATTCGTGATTATTTAACCAAAATCGTATATATAGAGAGATCTCCTTCGGCGGAAGATACAATTGTCAGACATGAAAAAGGCAAACTTATTTATTGAAAGTCAGGGACAAACGGATTGACAGATGCGCCATAAGTGTACATAATTATCGCTGTTCGATTTGTTAACATAACGAGGTATCTGACTGTCCATTAATCTAGCAAACGTTCGGCGTCCACCACTGTCCAGCGATATCCATGAAACACGTTTGCTGTTTTGACCATACCGCAATAGCTCAAATTACGCGTATGTGCATTGTGTCATTCGATAACTGTGAATGCGATACGTCGACAGATGCTCTGAAATCCATACCCGAACTCGAGCTACAAACGGCTCCGCTTTTGCGCATAACGCAATATATTGCCGAGAAGTGGAGCGACGGATCGACCAAAAAAAAAATTACATAGGCGCGAAGAAAAGAGATATCGAAAGGAGGCTTTTATCAGATTGGAACGAGCGTGTTTTTCCAAGCGTGCGTTTTGTTGACACCTCAGGTATTCGTGTCATTCCGACTATTCATAGTCGAGTAATCAAACTTTAACGTCACCGGCGCGAAACGCTCGGCGATATCCGGTCGAAATAAGTTCGATGGAGATTGATCGTCCCAGCCATTTGCGGTTTGCGCTAAGTCGCCCAATCGGATCTATCTACGTCCACTCGTGGCGCAACGCGCGAAATTAGATCTTCGTTCCATTACATCGCGGCGAACAAAAAAAATTCCGCCCAGATGCAACAACATTTGTCACGATTTGCACGAAGTGCGAGAGGTGAATTTTCTTTCAAAATTCTTTCCTGGAAATGTCATCGGCACATTTGGGAATAAAATAAGAACGCGGACGGTGATAGATAGGAAAGAAATATTCTATTATTCGCGATAACATTGTCTATTCATCTGTCAACCGTGATTTATCAAAACGCTCTATCCAATCTTAACTTAATCGTGAATTTTAGTAACCGTCACTCTATTTTCGGTACAATTTTCATAGCTTGTTATGCAAGATATTAGTAGCATTGTTTTACCAGCTCTGTGCTTCTCGTCGCAAAAACATGACATCTGTGACATTCTATTTTAATCTCCTTGTAATTTAATGTACATGCAATATTGGATATTCCTTAATTGCTCAAAACGTTCGTGGACAATTATAGCGGGCATATGGATTATTCTCCAAGACTAAAATATAGCAAGAATAGACTCGCGAAAAACTTTCATTTAACTGATGATACGTTACGGTAGGCAATTTTTTAAGATCACACGTGCGTTTCTCAGGTTTTCGTCGTATAACTCACGCGAATTACCCGGGACGGAAACAAAACGGCACGGCTTTACGTGCCGCGATCGATTCGCGGTGGAAACTAATTGCACGCGCGGTTCCGAGAATTCTTTGCGTTAACTGTAGCAATGAGCTTCCACCGCGTCTCGTAACGATAGCCGGGAAACCCGGGCCAGCTCTCCCGGCACGGGGCTATAGACAAGGAGAAAGCGCCGGATTGTGTGTGTGCGTTCACGTACATACGTGACTTTGCTGCTCTGCCCCCGCCCGGCCTGTACAAACTGCACTTCGCAGAGCAATCATTTCTCTGAAAGGATCACTGATCCGTGACTTACATTTGTTCCTGACGTGACGTAACGTAACGTACCGAGCCCCGGTAGTTTCTCTCGACATATTTAAACATGGAAAAATATCAGTTTTTATAATCAACGGAAACGTCACGTCTCCTATGACGGCTCCTTAATTGAGTTTTTCTTATTCAAGATAGAGAAATGTTTCATTATCGTGATGTCTGAATGAATTTTACATTTCCGCGTTCTACATTAAAATATCAGGAATGCGAGTCGCGGGGATTTCAAGTTGAACAAAAGCGATACTTCATTCGACGCTCGTATTTTAATAGGGATAGGGATTATATTTTTTCACAACACCTCCACGGAAAGTTCGACTTTCCATGCCTGTAGAGAGGGGCGAAAGTGACCAATTTCACGCCAGGACGGCATTAGCGGGACGAAAGTAACCACTTTCCTCCCTAGGGCGGAAAGTGATCACTTTCCGTCCTAGGGAGGAAAGTGGTTACTTTCGTCCCGCTATGCCGTCCTGGCGTGAAATGGCCACTCTCGCCTCTCTCTAGGCATGGAGGTCGAACTTTCCGTAAAGATATTGTAAAAAATATTGTGTGCACCTCGGGGCGAAAGCTTTTTCAGACTCGTGTGATTTGCCTGAAAAACGCTACTTTCGCCCCGTGGTGCACAATATACTATTGCGATCGAATTTAATTCCCGGACGAATTCGGTACTTCGATACTTTAATTCGATCACGGGCGAATGGGGGGGGAAGGGGGAGATTCCTTGAAGCTCGAGTTTCATTACCCCTCGCGTATGGTCCGTACTTGCGGGATACAGCGGACGAACATACGTGCGTAGGTACCCCGGCCATTCAGGCTTACCGCGAGGACGAAGTTAAAACGGCGCACCGACGCGGTCGGGTTTTCCTTCTTCCTGGAACCTCGACGGCGCTTCCTCCTTTCGAGATGAATAGCCCGGAGGAGGTCGACGGGCGTTACAAGCTCGTTCGTGACGCGCAGTGTGCCCTACGCGGTGGTTACATTGTATTAACGCGCCCGCCTATTCGTCGTCGGGCCGGATGCTCGCCCGCTAATGTCGCGTAAAAAACGCGAAATATTTCTTCAGCTGCCGCAAGCCCTCCGCGCGGTGCGCTATAAGTAAGTGCGGTGCGGGCACCCACTCTCTCGTTCTTTTCTCGTCCTGGCAGTCGCGTTGCTGCAAATCAGGCCGCCTTAATGAGATTACCGCGGCGCGGCACACCCCCGGTGTAGCGGGGGGTGGGAAACTACTTCGACGAGCTTTATGATCGAAATTTTCATAAGGGGAGGAGACCCCCGGATGGCGGCCGGAGGTCAGGGAGGTCGAGTAGGTAGCCGTGCAGGTAGGATATATTTTACGTCTTTCAAGGACGAAAGCATGGAGCGTGCCCCAGGCGCGCTCCCGGAAGTTCGGCCGTGATTTAAGCGGCCGCGCGCCGGCCGTACTTCGAAAGTCGCGGAAACATTTATAAAAAGTGAACGCTCTCTCGGCCCGAGAGGCGAGTAACTCGCGCGGTTTATTAAGAGCGGTGCGCGCCTGCGGTTAAACGGGCATTGTCGCGAAACTAGCCGGTGTTTTTCCGCGGAGATTCGTGTGTTGCATCTCCAATGACGTTTCTCGCGTTTTGATTGCGCTCCTTTGTTACACGAAACGCCGAGCAACAATCCGGGGCGAGAAAATTAATTCACATTTTGCCGCAAACAATTTTCATTAATGTAAAGTAGTTTAATGCTAATTACGCGTCGGGGTAAAACTTTTACATCGCGCGCCGAGTACGTTTGCGGCTCAAATTCGCTTCAGTGAACAGAACCGACTGTGATTTAGCATGTCGACGTAATTTTAGAATGCATCCTTAATGTCGTTTTAAAAACATGCAAAAACGACCGAACGTTATTGCGCAAATTGGGACTGTCGGAGTATTCGTGGCTCCTAATCGACATCCCGTTGAATTTAACAGAAATTTTCCCCAATTTTTCTCAAGTCGCGACAAACGTCGGTCGGTGTGTCCCCGCGCGAGCGAATCCATTTAACTGACGGTTACATACCTCACGTATGAAGGTACAAAACACACGAGTGTCGTATAATGAAATCAACGTTTCGCTTGCGCGCGGCTAAAACGGGCTGACTTAAAATGTATAGGGGATTTCGCTGGCACCGCACGCTGAATCCACCCGAGAATTTTCGGTCGCTTGATTTCGCCATTATGTACCCATGTTAGATTCATGCGCTACCGCCGCGAGAGATATCGCCGCCTTCATCAGTCACGTGTAAACATTGGTGACAGCTGATTTGCTAATTGGTCCCGTACATCTGAGCCTAGCCTTTGGATATCCGGGCACACAATCGCCATAGAGGCGCTAATGCGGCTGCAAATAGCGTCGGTAAATTGCCAATCCTGGCGATTAATCGAATTTGATTGGATCTTTGCGTGAAACTCGATTATGCTGGCGCGGCCGAAGTCTACTTTTATGACCGATTGCTCGCATACGTTGCAGCGAATTTAGCATCAATCTGTATTTGGCGTAAGGCCCTTTGTACAGATATTGCAGAGTTTTGCAAAGGGAATTGGTCAAAGACGATATACTCTCGAAAATGTCCGACTACATGTAACATGCCTCGAAAAATACTCTGCAAATTGTAGCTGTTTGTAATAATAATCTATTTTAATTTATAATTAAGACTCTAGAATGAACGGGTTAAAGTTTAACTATGTTTAACTATCTGCACAGTGCTGCACGTCGGATATTTAACTTAACGTCGCTTGGCGTGGTCGGAAATAATTGCATCAGCGCGTTGCGGTGCCCTCGAGGGGTAAGGCGTGCTCCATTTCGCGACAAAAATAATGGGATTTTGGGCAATAATGCTCTCCGGTGTTTATCATATTATTTGCATAAAGCGTGGCCGTGTACGCTTTAAAAACATCAAAATCAAATGGCGCGAGCGACCGGAAGGCATTGTATATAATGTTTCTGTTGCGCGCGTTTAATTTACGGTCCAACGAACCCGATTTGCGCGAACGTCAAAGTAAAAAGTTTCGAAATCGATCTGACGGGCGCGCATAATTGCGCGAATTTCTCGACCTGTACGCGTATCAAGAATTCGCGAGCGCGCGACCGTCATTGTCATCGTATCGAGATTGGGGATTTTCTCTTCTTCGGCTATTACCCCTTGACTGCGGGTTAATCTATCAACGTCACCCGCGTTATCCGTTGTTACTAACGCTCGGATTCAAGAGCTCGGCCGATATTACGTGGCGAGTGTTATGCAACTTCAGCGGTAACGTAGCACCTTGCACCTGTAAAAATACTGGAATAATTACCGCCGCCGCATAAGCAATAAGAGAATTTTATAATAAAAGCATTTTGAGAAGGGCGGTCGGTTTTCGTGAATACTTAAGGGAACGTAGTGTAACCGCGTAATGATCTTAATGCTAGATTCAAAATTCACCCCGGGCTGTTCCAAATAATCCGTATTTTCTTATATCCGAGAAACGAGAACTAAGTATTTTCAGAGATGTCACTTTGGAAATTCGCCATTTTATCCCGCACACCGTTGCATTCGAGTTTTGTTTAATTTTAAAACGTATTTATCCGTCGATTTCGATCATTGTTTATTTATATACATGTTCACGACTGGATATAGCAGCGTCGATCACTTTTGTTAATATTAAAACGCGCCGTTAATAGACTCATAGTGGTGCGAAATTGCGGTGTACAAAATGCAATAACTGGTGCACTCAGATTAACAATTTACTTTTTGTTCCTTTTTTATGTTTTTACAGACTAAGAATTAGAATTAGAGAATAATGAGTATATGGCTAGACGATGCTCCGCATACGTTTTACATGAGACAGTTTAATGTCTTATGAATAAAAGTAATAAGTCATGTTTTTGTACTATAAGGAGTCTCGCTTCATCGAGTTTCTTGTTTCTTCCAATAATAAGACACTTCTCGTTAAAAGTAAAAGTAAAGTCTCTCGCCTCGGCCTTCCAATCCGTGACTGCGCGGATACAAGAAGTTATTTTTATTAACGTTTGAGCTAATTGAATGCAATTACGTAATTGTGATATTATGGCAAATATATGAAATTTTAATATTTTTCAGCAATATTATTGATAATGTAATTATTTCTTATTTTACGATGGCATTAATGAAAATTATTGCGACAACAGTAACGCGCGTTTCTAAGCATTTTTAGTTACAATTATTTGTCAATTCATTTTTTCATTATTCTAAAAACGGTATTGCAACTCTAGTTTATGTAATTTCGAACATGTTAATACTTTATTTTTATTCTAATTGTAGTAACCAAAAAGAATTCTGGGAAGATAGCTATTACACAAATGATTTTTGTGAGATATTACAGTTTCGCAGTTATTGTGTTGTATATTTTTCATTAATGCAATCAAATTATGTCAAGAATTTATGTTACATTTAATGTTATTTATTGTGATGCTTTTAAGAACTTCATAAAAAAGCCAAAAAATCATGCACTTGTAAAGCAGCAGAAGGAAAAGATAAATGGATGATATGACCTCATACGCTTTCGCTCTCTCGTACAATAAATTAAAATCCTAAACACCGCCACGTCACACGATAACGCACGCCGTGCATTTTCAATTTATGCAAGCACACTCAGCGCCACACGTCTTGTTGCGTTACATCAGCATCTCGCGAAGGTGTGAAGTGTGTATCGTCGATGTCGTCTACCACCGAAAAGCCCCCAGGCAATTTTATTCCCTCTCGTGTTTGCTGTCGATTTACTTCCGCGGGTTGTCGTTTCGCGAGTCGCTCTTTCTCTCTTCCTCCCCTTCCCCTCTGTCTCACTTTTCTTCCCCGAGACACGCTGATGCTCGTTTTCGTTGAAAAATGAGCGCTTCTTGCGGCCGCGCGGTCGTTCGTCGAATTGCGAGTCGTAAATTAGCTCGCGCTACCAGACGGACGTCTCGGTGGAAGGGAAAAAAAATACGTTCCGGAGCAGAAATCCATCCCACTTGGATGGATGCACGCAGGGGAGGGAGCCGTACGGGGGTGAAAGAAATTCGACCCTCTTCGAGCTCGAGTGCGAACGCCGTTTGATCTCTTTCGTTGATCCTTACCGGCGCGGCGCGATGTTCCTGCATCAATCTCCGGTCAAGTTTCGGCGTGCCCTCTCAGCCTCGATCAGTGTCGAACGAGCTGTTGCATAGACGGTTACAAATTTCTCTCGGAGAATTTGTTTCAGGGAAACCACGCTGTTGCGCTTTATACACGATGTATGAAGATTCGTCAGTGGTTTTTTATTCATGTTATTACACGGAGAGAATTTTTCGTTATATTTTACCCTTAAATTCATTACAAACTTATTGGGACAACTTGGCAAACCAAGAAATTTTTAAAATATACAAAAGACATTTTACAACGTGATAAAAATTACCAAGCAGATTGGTAAATTTTGAAAAATTATTAAATTTTCCTAGATATATTTTAGTAAAATTAATCAAACATATTTTATATTTTAATGTAATAGATATTAATATTTTTTATTATGCAGGTAGATATTAATCAGAATAGCTCGCATAAAATTCTTGGTGGTACATGTTGTCCCACAACTACCATGATTTCAGGGTAAATTTAAGAGAAAATTCTCTCCGTGTACCGATCAACTCTCCGTGAATATATATTATACTTACACCGCGTAAATTAAGTTATTAGTAAAAAGAACATAGGTTGAGAAAATTATCTTTAATAAATAAATAAATAAATAAATAAATATTTAAGTAAATTATTTACATCAACTTCAACAATGTTATTTTCTATTACGATTTTTCCTCTTAGAGTACGAGGTATGATTTTTATTAAATAGGCCTCAAGTTCATTAGTGCAAATCTTGGTAAGGCAACTCATCGCTCCTGCGTGCAATGAGGGGAAACCTGGTTGCAATTTAATATCGCTAAGAAACTGCATAAATAATGCACTTAAGTATCTCTCTGCTACTTCGAAACGTACGCCGTGATAATGAACTTTCACGATACCCGCGCACAACACGCTGCATTAATAATAACTTCAGCATTGCACTCGAATAAGGCACTTAAGTTCGTCTCGCCGCGTAAGAACTACGCGAAAAACTCTTGTAGTTTCGTCGGGCAAGTTTGAGCTAACCAGTAAGTGATTACCAATACGGTGATACGGTACCTGAGGGTTCTCGCTTTAAGGTTTTCTGGAGAATTCCCAGGTATCTAAGTTTAATTCTAACGTGTCACGTGTATATGCGCGGTTTACGTTTACGCGTTTGCGCCGTTATATCGAATGCGCCGTTGTATCCAATGCGCTCAGTTATGGGCAAACTCTTGAGAAACGCGCGAAGCGGAAACGCCGCTGGCGTCAACATTTGGACGGAATCTCAGTTTCTTGGGAATCTCGCCATTTGCGAGCGAGAGAGATCGAGGGGACAAACAGTAACGCTATTGCAATATCTAGCGTAATGTCCGCTTAAATATTTGATTTATCCGAAATCGATACACGACGGAGGATCTCCAGCTCCTGGCGTGCACAAACATTTTGGGAAAACCTTATATATGTGTTGAAGCACACATGACTATTTGATAAAGATGCTAGTTTTTTTATTCTTAGTTTTTTTTCATCACGCTGTCGTTATTCATATTTTATTACCTACATGTGTCTTAAATGACTTAAAACGAGTGATTAAAATGTGATTGCGGCTCCTGAATTATTTAATTCATGAATGATGAATTTATTGTGAAGTCGAAGTATAAAAAAAACCTTATAACACCGCGCGCGATCGCAAACTTTATATTTAAATAGATCAATAATACGTTTCCATTTTGCTCGTTACAAATTGTAGCACAATCTGTAAAATCAGTACGTGGAACGAAATTCCATGTTTGTTTTTCATCGTGACATTCTCAAATATTTATTGTTCGCAATAATTAATGTGCAGTCTAATGGGTTTCTAATTTTACACAATCATGATTAATTATTCGTGATTATTCTAAACGTATATAGTATTGCTTTAATTATTATATGCATATATGCAGAAGTTTATTCTAAAGTGCTTCCGGCAATGAAACAAATACATATTGCACAATTGCGATTAAATTGGCTCATTGTTTAATTAGTCTCTCATGCCTATATTTCTCAAATTTTTTTGTTCCGCGTGTCGTCAAATGTTACAAAGTCAAAGACGTTTGAGTTCAAAACTCTTGTTACAAAATCTATGACTAAAATGAAGATCGGAGGTCTGGGCCGCCCCATGCCGTAGTTATTTCTCATGCACACAAGTTTCTCGAGAAGCGCGAAAGAGAAATGAGAGAGAGGGAGAAAACTGGAAGCACAGGCGGTGATGTAAATTTTCCATTTGCCGCATCCCTGACCGCCTAGTCCCCGTCTGCAAAATAATTTATGTGTATGCGGCTTTCTTGGGTTTCAGGGGAGCATCCGGCGGCCATGCAGCACGGGAACTCCAGCAACAGCGGCGCGGCCACGAGGACGCTCGCGTTGCTCCTGTTGCTCCTGCACGCCGGCTCCTTCGCAAGGTGACTGGTCGATCACGAGGTGCTGCAGTAAGAGAGTAACGGCCGATAGTTTCACCCAAGCGAGAACGGGGCGACGCGCGACGACGAGAGAGTGATGCGCGCGCGCGCGCGCGAGAGAGAGAGAGAGAGAGAGAGAGAGAGAGAGAGAGAGAGAGAGAGAGAGAGAGACCAGGAGAGGAGGAGGGGAACGGGAGCACCATCCACGCTAACTATCACCTGCCAGACTCTATAAATCAACTCGATCTTCATCTTTCCGTATAGTGCGATCGGCTCTCGCCGGGGTGGAAAAGTGCGCGGAGAGCCGAAAGAGACGAAAGAGAAGACGATGAGCGGCACCGTTAACAACAACCGTGGCGTAAGAGAACTTCGCTGACTTTGCTCTCGCTTCCGCGGAGCAAGAATCCGGTCGGCCCTGTCCGGCCGGCTCGCGTTTCCTTAAAGTTAAAGCAACACTACTACTGTGTCCCGCGTGTCCTATTTCTCGCCGCACGACGAGACTTGCGCTACAACAATCGAGGACAACAATCCGTAAATGCGAACCGACGAGCGAATTCGGGGATGTGTAAACTGGACGACGCGAATTCTTCTTGAGAGTATACGAGCGACATTCCGAAGGACGACCGAATCATTCTAACGCGTTTCAACGAATGATTTTCTCTTACGTCAACATTTGCGACAGCGGAATTAGCATTTCTTTTTGCCCCCCCCCCCCGGGGCGATCGCGTAGATGTGGAGATTTATTGGCGAACGCAGCTGACTGTCGTGGATCTCGAGAGGTAAGAACCGATGTGTTTTCGTGTCCGGTCAGACTATAACCGGCGACCCAGATACGCCGCGCCGGGCAAAACTACCGCGTGGAATTTCACTCAATTTCTGATGGTCGCCGGATGCGGTATCGCTTCTTCCCCCGAAGAGAACAAATATTTTGAGGTTCGTCGTACTTATCCTCACTCGCGCAAACTTCCGAGATACCTACATACACGCGCTCTGCGTCATACGAATGTCTCGTAAGCCGCCGGATGTGCACTCCGACTTGCCTGCCTGGAAAACTTTGCGTCACCGGCGTCTGAATGCAATTTTTTTCAATTGCAAATGCGCATATCTCGTACACGTTGCAATCTCACATTTTATATCAGAATATTATTTTTGCTGTTAAGGACATTTATTAGATGCCAAATTTAAAGTATACGTATTTTAAATTTGACCTATCTCAACAAAATAATCATTCTATATCTTTGCAAAAGGTAAAATATGCGGCTAATTTATATCTCTGCGTCATTGAAGGCATGCAACGGCGAGAAAAATAAATTGCGCAGATATACGAAAAAATGTTATGAATATATGTATTATTGTAAATTGTACATCACTCTTTCGGGCTACTTACTAAGACCGTAACTTTTCTCGCCGCGGGGGCCTCCAGCGCTCTCTTTCAGTTTGATTCTCACGCGAAAGTTTCGACGAATATAAATATTTCACCTCAAACGTGCCCGCCGCCTACTACGGAACTAGCTAACGGAATCGGCTATGACAATAATCGATTTTCGCTTTTCGCGAAAGACGAAAAAGCCACTGAAGTATCTCTGAATTATGCGGCTCGGGCCGTGTGGAATTCGTAGTTTGCAAGGGAGGACGACGGCCGCAGTTTCGCTCGGGCCGGGCCGGGCGTCCCATTTGCATCTCAGGACGCCGAATTTACGAGCCCGAGGGTCGTCGATTCTCTCTACGGCCACCGAGACCCGTCGCGCGTATCCGTGTGCGTGTATGATAGACTCGATAAGTTATATAACTAAGCTCGACGTAACCCAGACGTAACCGTCGTTCGCGAGAGGGAAATATCGGCGTCGTCAATACAGGGTTGAGCTAATATATATATATATATATATATATATATATATATATATATATATATATATATATATATAATAATATATATATATAAATTTTTTTCCCTCGCTATTATGCTGACGCAGCGCGTTCAACACGCATATTTAATTAAAGATATCGATTCTACGCGATTATTTTCTCTCACAGCCAAATCAAAACTGCTCGGATTTTACTTTTATGCAGAGACTCATTCGCGCGTATATACCTCTTTTTAATTCTTCCCGTTAAGAGCGTCGTCACAATTTGATCGTTTAATCTGTCATATTCCGCACGTATTAAATATATATCAAATTAATTGCATTCCCATCCGAGATGATCAAAATTATATCACGTCGACGGTCGACTGTGCGGTCGCAGTTAACGCAACCAGCTGACGCGCCCGGAATGTTCTTCGAATAAAGTTCCATTCCAGCGTTCAGTTGCGGCATCCGAGAGCAGCGTCGACCCCGGGAAATATATCGGTCGGAAAGTGACGGAAAGTTTATTCCGGAGAAACACGGAAGCTCTCACGGTGGCGTACGATACCGCGGCTACGATTAATTCGATGCTCGTGCTAAGCCCTCGGTGCAGAGATTTCGCTGATTTCGACGCGATATAGAAAGCCCCCGGATTTCGAGTTACGACTTCAGGCGCGTCGATTTCAGCTCGCGGATCAGGTGTCCGAGACTTGCCTGCGTTTCGACGTGTCCTTGAATGTATCCTCAATCTGCTTCCAAATCGCGCGATTCGATCTCTCGGAATTATCCGCACGTCCGAGTGCGCATCCGGCACGAGATTTTCACCGCGACCAGATAACTGGAAGATATCCCGCGTGGAGCTAGACACATCGAGCTACGAAGCGGACAGGTTGACGTTGAGTGCGGGGACTACGGAAGCGAGAAAAAATGGTGTTCCCGGCGACGGGGAAAGCGCGGCGCGGATAACGCGCGCGAGAGACAATGCGCGCGTGCTCGCGCGCTCGCTAAGATAACGTTAAGCTTTAAGTAATTAAAGAATCGTATCGTACTGGTCTATCCGTGTATACGTCTTTATAGATCTCCGATCGCGAGTGGGTCGGTCGTGGCGTAGCGAGAGGAATCCGAGGCGCGTATGCAAACGCGATTGCGGCGTGGAACGACGTTGTTGCACAATGCATTACAACTTATATTTTCAAAGGATATATGAGACATTGCTAAATAAGTATGTCAACCGCGAGAAAGACGGAGTTATCGGTGATCGGAAAAATCGCGAAAGAGCTCTATTCTGATGATTCGTTTATTTATTGAGATTTCTGGTGGCATTGTTTCTAGCGAACAGCTATTATAGAAAATTATATGTAATGCTCGTGTTACGAAATGGATTTTGTATTTGGATCTGTCGGAAAGTCAAGTCACTGGCCTAGTTTACAGTGTTTACACCGATCTCTTGATATACGCGTATCAAATACCTATAGTATATTTGAACTGAGTAGCCAATAATAAAACTAATTTACTATAAGTTATTTACTATTTAATACGCGTATCAAGTGATCGGTGTAAATTAGGCTAATGTGTAAAAATAAGTATACGTAGCTACCAATAATAAGCTCTTCTCTTTTTTGTTATAAATACGTTTTTATTGGTACATTTACATATGACATGCTGTGCAAAGATTTTGGAGTAATTCTAAAATAACTTGACATCTGTAAGCTTAATTATATAATTCTATTTTATTGTTGGTTTTACTTCTGTTACACATATTTATTTATTTTCGAATTTGAAAATAAATATTGTTTCTCATATCAGATTGTAAAATGTAATGGATTTTAAATATTACACAAACGCGAGTGACATGAAAACGGTAGAAACTGAAACAGTATAGAAAATAGAAGAAAATTTCCTCGGCGATCCTTATCCGCTTTATCTTTCCGTTCGAGCAAAAACAACTTTCGTGCCGAATATCGCCCTTCGATACGCCTCGGATACGCATTATCAGCAGTACGATCGACCCACGAATAGCCGTACTGTACATACCTTCTTGAATGTAACGATAAACGATCGCTGTAACTCTCTTCGGCATGATTAAGAACCACGATGTAACTATTACTAATTCACACTCTTAGATCGATTGAGTGCTTCATCATCTAAAACGCAGTTATTACACGATACTTTTGTCATCAATCAATAATATCGATGATTGTGGTCTGCCAAAAAAATTCTCGACGTGCTTCAGCGAGTGAACTTTCCCTAAAAAAAAAGTGATCAATGAGAATCTGGGAAAAAAGGGAAACGTTAATAGAAAACGCAGTATAAATATGTTTGGTTTCCATGATTATCGTGTTGAGCAGAATCAATCGATACAGTCGAAATACATCATCTGAGCCACCGAGCGGAATCAGCCATCGAACAAAATTTAGGAAACGACTCTCGACAACAAAAATTAAATAAAATTAGCAAAGACGCGGCACAGCCTTTGTAAATAAGAAAAATCCGATTTTTGATCGCGATTATCGTTCACGGTTTGCCTGTGCGAACCCAGGAGTGCACAAAACACGAAACTCTTCACTTTATTCGCCCGCGTTTTTACTCTTTTCTCCCGATACGCAGCGCGCGGAGCACCGAGGTGTGAGCATATTAAATATTAATCCTTCCGAGTCGCCGAGGAGTAACTTACTTTTAAACTAAATTACAGGGGGGAAAAAGGTGCGCGCGCCGTGGTAATATTAGAAATTTTGCTGAGCGACGGAGAGGTCAAATATACTCCGGCGCGGAGCGCGATGAAATTTTGCGCACCCCTGAGTCTAATATCTAGGTGGCGGAGACCGTGAGGTCCCCCGTTACGACGAGGAGAAGGCGCGAACGTGGTTGTATGTTCCTGGAGAAGAGTTTCCCGACGAGACGCGTCCTCGACGACGGTCGTTCCGCCGATCGTCGTCGGGCGACGAGAACGAGTTCTGCAAAATCACCACCGCATCTCCCTTTTCCCCTCTTCCTTCTTCCCTTCGCACTTTCATCCATCCATCTATCCCCCGTTATCCTCCCCCCCGTGCTTTTTTATACGCCGAACGAGATCTGTCCTCGTTAGTACTTGTAAATGGCTTTCGCGCACGCGGGTGCCGCTAATCCTGCTTCTGTATATTCCGGAAAAATATATATAAAAACGGGACTCGGACGCGGGCAATGATTAATTGGCTCGCGTCCGAGTCGCAAACGGAAACGAGAACGGACTGGTAGCGAATAAGTTCAACCCGATTGTACGAGATCAATTATTTGTTAGCACACGAGCGATCAGCGAATATGCTCTTAGCAAACACTACTCGAAGGATGTTAAACTATCGAACGTACCATTAATATGTATATATAAACGAGCAGTACCGATTCACCGTTTATGTTGGATCCAATTGTACCAGAATTCCTAAGACAATTAAAGGAGAAGAAATAACGATTATTTGTGGGAGACATACGGATGAGGATTTTTATTCCACTCCGCCAGCTCTACAGCCGGCTGCGACGCACGCGCGTCCATTTATTTCCCGTTTAAAAATCCGTACGAAAGAAATTGGGTCGCGTATCTGCATAATGTTTCGCCTCGACAACCGTCACATTTTTAATTAAACGATCAGATATTTGATTGAATCTATTTGAAGATCTAGCCCACGCTCTGCGTGGATAAAGTGAAAGATGATGAGTTATTGTTATCGAACTTGGTTAATCTCAAAGAGACTCTTTGCGCGAAAACTGAAAATGCCAAGTACTTTTGTTTCGTTTTTTATCGTGCTTTGTTTCATTCAATTACTTATACTTCGTGCAGATATCACGATTATTTTTCCGTAGTGAAAGATGACAGCCATATTCTGGCGCGCGTATCTCAACGAAAATGCGTCACTGTTCTGAAACATCGAACGCATTTCAATTCCATCCTTCGTCCCAGTTATCTGTCTCCTTTTCCCGCAGTTTCCCAAATCGCAGAGAAATTCCTAGCAGTCGATACTCAGCGCGTAAGAAGAAGCATCGATAAAGACAACGGCAACGGAGCGGCCCAGCGTTTTCGTCGCCTCATCGCTGCACCCGGAGCTGAGGTCCGTTTCGCCGACGGGTAAGTATACCTTGGTCCTTTGTCTACGGACGTGTACTATCGACGTGATATACGGGTGTCATTTGCATCCCAGGAGTCAGCCTCGATACAGCGACAGTGTCGATAAACAGCGCCCTGAGTAACTGCGTAAATGCGTCTTCCTAATGCGCGTACCCCGATAGGGAACGTTCGGGGACATTCAGCTGCGCGCGGTCGATGAATACATAACACGCTCGGCCATTCCTCATATCTTACTATACTTAGCGGCACTTAAGCGGATATCCCGCAACCTGCGGAGGCCGGTTGCGAAGGAGTGCTGGGCCGACCGGCTGGCCGGCCGGCCGGCCGGTTGCCAACCGGAATAATTTCAACGTAAGCCCTCTCGAGTCCGGATGGGGCGCGACCAGATTAGAATCGATCTAGGTCAGTACGTGGACACGCTCGAGGAACAACGGGCAAATATGATTTCGCCCGACGTTAATCCGTTTAGCGTCCGAGTCCGTAAAATCAATCGCGATTTCCCGTGAATTTCGTAACGTCTGCATGCAAGTGAGAACTTGCCCGTTGCCCTTATCGAGTGTATTAGCGGTTTTATGAAAGCCCCGCGGCTTTTGGCCGACTGATCGAGAGATTGAATAATTGGTATGTAGACAAAAAAGAAAAGTCAGTTTTTTCTGCAATACTGCCGGCATAATAAAGTTTTTTGCAATGTAAAAAAGTGGACAAAAGAAATTTTTATTCAATAATGAGATTATGAATTGATTATATTTTAGTAACTAATTTGTAATAAATTATAATAAACTTACTTACAAAATAAAAATAAAAATTAAATCTTTATATAAGAATTTTTTGCAGTTTTTATTAATTTTATAATCATAGAAATATAGGATGTAAAGAAAAAATTGTACATATTTTTGTTAGAGGAAAGTACCCGATTATGAGATACCATATCTATTTTGTGTGCGTACCGGAAGTCTATGGGCAGAATTGAAAGTAGGTCATTTTGAAGGGAATTTAATAAGCTTTAAGATGCTGAAATGCAAAATTTAATTTAAATATTAATTTTGTTGAAAATTAGAAAAATGTGAAAAATGAGCTTTCGGCAAAATCGCAAAAGTGTGCTCCTAATATGAGAGACCCCGGGAAATCGCTAATAAAGTGCAAAATTCATGATATTGCAATTAAAAAACTTTATTTAAAGATTTTGAAAGACAAATGTAATGGCGAAGCATATTTGCAACAATCGTAAACCTTCTTATACTCAATATTGTACCTAATCTTCCCCCTTCACCCTTCCCTCTCAAATCAAGGTCAGCACAGTCTTATAAATTCGTATAAACCTTCCCTTAACGTTAATATAGTATTTTCTCTTCTTTTATTACTATACAATAACTTTCATACTCCAGCAACCCAGAAGTACCCTGAGTATCTCATGTTACGAGCACCACGCCTTGCGGTTTTACGATCACCAAATCTAATCTCTACAATTGAGCAACTCAACGTATCACGTATTTTCCTATTAATACGACCTTACATTAATTATATAATAAACAAGGTTTAAAGACTCATATCCATGGCACTTGACAACATCCAATTTCAGAATTTCTTTTTCTGCAACGACTACACGCACGATCAAACAATGAATTTTCCACTAAATAGGTTTTACCCCAAGGGCAATAAGTTCATGGTGGAACCAACAGATAGGGCCTATTAGTTTAGCAGAAACCTCGCTGTCGCATATTAGGAGCCTATCTCATAATAGGGGACTTTCCTCTACATATTTTAAAATTACATATTCTAAAAATTTAATATTTCCTCTAAAAGAAGGATTAAAAGAGATTTTTGTATATATTTCTGCAAAATTTTATTATACCATTTTTATTATACACATATAAATTTCCGTTATATACTTTTTTGGGCGTTCGAAGCGAATATAAACAATTCAGATTAAGCTGAAGATAGAATGCCAAAAAATAAAACACGAATTTATTGTTGAAAATATGGCTGAAAAAATATCGGTTTGAGTTATTTATCTCGCTCGTGTCATATTTACATTCAATTGCGACGAAACGTAATGATGAATGTTAATTAAAGTAGCAGAATTGGTTTGTCCCAATTTCTCCGACGTAATGTTTCACAGCTGGCGCGTTTATCTGACCCGTTATAGTTTTTATCACTTCGTAGCGCGGCAATAATTTTGTTTTAGCCGACCACGTGTGAGAGTAAGCAATCCGCGCCGATGCGAATTCTCAAATTTTGTACAGTGCTTCCGCAACAATCACTTTTACAATATAAGCGCTAAACCATATAGTAGTTTAAGTGCGCCATGCGCCCATAAACAAGTGTCGTAAAAAGTGAGGACGATAGAGTGAAAGGGGGATTTTCAGGAAGTACCATAGTCGTAAATCCACTCGGGCTCGTTTGTCGCGTTCGAAATAATATATTAATGCGCGAATGTGTTGTACCATTCTCCCTTTCTCCCCATCGCGCCACAGCACATGCTGCTGAATTTTTCCCTATAAAAACTCAACGACGCCACACCTCCTCTCCCGTTGCGACAACAGCTTTTTACGACGTCACCCCTGTCGCTATCACGTATTGACGAGACGTCACAATTAATAATTTTCTCGCAAAGCAGCGGTTTTACGGCGTTATCGCGAATGATACAAGATAACAAAAACGGATCTTCGCTGCACTCGATGGTTTACATCCTACATTCACGGTATTTTCTACGTGCGGATTTAAAAAACAATATTGTTCAAGCGTTTAAGCCGTTTGTTTTGACAGAGCTGTCCAATCGAATCGTGAAAAGGTTTATTAAAGCAGACACGCAGCATGAACAATTGGTTTTATGTAAATAAGTTGTATTGCTGAATTTAATTTACGTGTTGCTTCCAAGATAAAAGATTTCACTTTAAGTAGCGGGGTTACCTACTTACTTAGATTTCGCCTCGAGTGTCCGCGTAATGCATTTTAAATATTCCTCACTCTGTTCCTTCCGTATGAAAAAGAAATGGCATTTTCTTGTGTTCCTAATTTTTAAAGATATTACACCGTAGATGCATCGCGTTACTCGTGGAGCTGCTGCAAAATTAAAAAATGCACATATTTAGACGAGTTCAGAGCAAAAATATAAAGAACAAGTAATATTCTTAATGTAATACAGACAGCGCCCCTGAGGGCGCAAGAGTGACAAGAGTCACAATCTATTTTTCACAGAGTTTTGGAAATGCGATCTCTTGGCAGTTGCGCCATTAAGAATTGGCCTTATACGTAAAATATAATATTTTCCTTCTCACAAAAACATTTTACAACTACATTATCATTACTGTATGTTATTATACGCTTTAATTATCTAGCCTTTAATTATCGTACAATATATTCTATTTCGCTCATGTGATACGATTAATTTACATCGGAAAATTTAAGTGATAAAATCTGACGGAATATTCGCTCAAAACTGGATGAAATTTACATCAATTAATCAACGCCATAAATCGAAGAGCTGTGTACATACGCGAGATAAACCGTTAGAGAGACGTATCCCCTTACCGTTTGCTGTTTCAATTCTGAAGTTAGGCTTGCGGGCTAGGTTGGTCCAAGATACAATACCACGATCGCCTTTTGATCTAGCTGATGCGCGTGCATTTGAGAAGATGCGCTTGGCATTCGCCATCGAGTTAACACCGCAATAATGGATGGACGTGTGGTGGAGGCTATGCCCCGGCGTCCGCGTGATACCGTTATATGTGCCCGAGATAATTACATGGGCAATGCACATAATAACGTGCAACGCGAACAAAGGATCGCGCTATACAAAATTAACATCCGCTATAATTACCTTTGCATTCTTCGTTCGATGACGAAGAAAGTCGTTAGTCTTCGTTATTGCAGCAGCACATCGTCGAAATTAGAAACAGAAGTGACACATCAAAGATGCGAGAGATGGTATATTCCGACAGTTACAATTGTGCCGCGTGTAATCTCTTCCTAGTACCGGATACGAGAGTTTTAATGAAGACGCCAATTACGCGAATAGTTATACGTTTCGCGATGTTTGCCTTGCGCGAACTCCGCGCGCGCGGAATCGTAAATTATTAATCTTGACTGGATTCTACACGGTATTGCGCGATTCCTAAACGATGTGTCTAAATTGAATATTGACGTCAATATTCATAACCGTGTCGCGCGCGTACTCGCGCGGAAATCGTAACTACGAAAATCCCACGCATAACTATTGTAATACGATATCTGGAAGTTTGGAATACCGCGGATTATTAATAATAATTCGCGAGCATATTTCAAATTTGAAACGCCAATTAAGTAGAGGAAAAACAATACGCATTAAAGCGTATTTTATCAGTACGCATTGATTTTTAGTTTAACAAGAACATTTTCAATTTTTAATTATTTCCGCGATGTTGCCTGATGTATTATCTGCACCAGCGCACCAGCTCTTTTAAAGAAACATGTTTGATAAATTATTTTAATTGATCATTCGAAAACAATTTGTAAAATACAATAGAAGCACAATATATTTGGCGGAAATGTACAGGAATATAATTTTACCGGTGTGTTTTTGATTAAAGTGCATGAGGTGTCTGTATAACACGTTGCTGGTAACAAGCAGACAATCTGGAATATGAAATCTCAAGGGTAAATTGCTTGTCGGGTGTTGTTCCGCAATTGCTTGTGATTATCGTTGGCAAACACCGTGTAATATTTAAGTTTACCGGCGAAAGTGAACATTCCACTCGCAATTCAGGCATCGGCGTGTCTGCGAGAATTGCAAATGCAACGTAGATTAGTTGTAGCGGCAATGTGTGTTTTGGTCTCGTGCTACGTATATATCGCGAATCAACGATAAACTACGGCGCACTCGCCGGTGTGACAGGTGGAACAGCGCCGTTTTCGCGTCACTTGCGTAATTTCCGTAAAAGGGAAATGTTTTATAAAATTGTCGGATTAATGGCATAATTAAGTAGGGCACGCAATAGAGTTGGTATCCGTCGGTAAAATATTTAAGTATTCCATTACGTAGGCTACGCGTACGCGCCTCGCGCGCAGGTGACATTACAATTTGCGCGTGCACACGGTGTCCAACATTTTGATTGAAGCCCGGTTATTTGCCCGATAATCGTAATTAACGCGAAAAAATTAGCAGTGCAGCGTGTTTGGTGAAATTCTTCCGATGAAAAATTAGTCTCTGAGGAAACGTGCCTCCTACACTTGGCATTCCCTAATTCCCGGCTGATCTCTAAATTAATCAATTCTTCGGCGAATGCCTCATATCTCGTCATAGGTTTCTCATTATCATTCATGCGATACGTGCTTGCGACGGTACTGCATTTGCGTATAATGCAAACGTTAACGTATTCGCTGGTCGGCCGTCCGATCTTTTCATACATATTTGACATATCATGTACGCTTACCGTAGCGATAATTACGTTCCTGCCCGTGGCCTCATTATGACAATATACCTGTCACTTGTCAGCCGTTCAAAGCGTCAGATATCGGCGCGGCGGGAACATCCGTCTCGCCCCCGTTTCTCCGCCGCGCCCCCGTCCGAAAATAATTAAGTCGAAGCCTCGAAATAATGTTTCACCCGTGTGGTGCATGAATATTTTATGTTTCGCTGTTTCAGGTCTCGGACGGCACATGCCGCCTCTCGCACATACGTAATTCGGCTCGCGCAGGCAGCCTAGGGCGAAACACTCTTTCTAGCTGAGCATACAGTTTTTCTCCATTGCAGAAGGAAGGCACGGGCGGATTTATGCGCCGCATTCCCGCATATGTGCTGCATGCAATGGGACTCGCGTCTTCGCGCGGCTCGTCGTGCTTTTAATTACAAACGCGCGGTGCGCCTCGCGACGAAACGAGAAGGTATTTTACGGTGAGCGGATAAAGGATTGTAACCTACTTGCTTTAGTTATGCGCCGAAAAAAAAACAACGTAATTCTCTATAGTTGCGCGGACAATTTGTAGTGTCGGATAAAAGATTTCTCTCACGTACATCACGAAATTTCTCATCTATCGCGAAAATTACATTTATATCTTGCAAAAAGGATAACGTTGCCCTCTCTCGGAAGACTCCGGATCGAAAGAATCAATGTACACACACTTTCCTGCGCGCAGATATTACATGAAATTACTCTGATAATTTTCTGATGAATCCCATTATAGCTCCCCCGCAAGCTGTCGCGCCTTAACGTCTCTGCAAGTTCGCCGGTTAAGAGAGAAAAAGGAAATAGCGAAAGCGTATTCGTGATTCCTAGAAGCTGCCCGCGGAATATTCATGACGCGGGCGGGCGTAATCCCGAAGCGTGAGAGCCCGGGTGTATCCTACAAAGACTGTAGACTGTACTATGCATATTCCGGAGACGTTGCGGCATTAGTCAGAGTTACGGCTTGCGAGTAAAGACGCGAGCCTGGTGTTTATCCGCTTGTCTGCCACGGCGACAATTTCCGCCGGAAACCGGAAAGATCTCTGAAATCCGCTTCGGGGGCAACTGTAGCGTTAAGTAGCGCGAAATGAGATCGAAGGAGATCGGGTTACTGTTTCTCGTGAGAGAGTGCGGGAACGAGGACTCTCTCGTGCAGGCGAAGCGGAGCTCGAGGAGCGCGCACGTGTATATGCGCTCGTACGGCCAGGCTGATAAAGGCCACCCAGGGCGTTTACGATAGCCCATACGACGAGGTGCTTTCACGGGGACGCGTAAAAGTGCGACGGTGGATGAAATCACAATCGCTTAATGAATTTGCGGAGGCGCTGCGCTGCGGAATTGGGGTCGGCGTCGTCTAACTGCGCTCGCATTAGCTCGTTACCGCCCCCCTCTCTCGACTGGAGAAGAAAGGGGGGACTTGGGCTCTTGCTGTAGCACGGGACACTACGGGACTCGGGAGTAGTCTCAAAGCGAGGAACGAGTGAGAGACCATTACACCGAATTCGCTCCGGAATTTGCATATATAACGCGGGGCGCGCGACGGAATCGAGAGGGTTGCCGCTATGGGACGGGGATAAGTGCTTGTCTTTGAGCGGCTCAAACCTTAGGATTATTCAATTAATGAATTCATTGAACTGAAGCAAGGGCAGGATGCTCTGAACGAAGCTGCCCTCGGCAGCCCGAGGTAGATTTCACGGGTAATGTGTTTTAGCTTGTATGCGATATTTACTGCAGATGAGAAAGAAAGTTAAGGCCCTTCATTGGGAGAGTAAATCACACACGTGATGTGTGTTCTCGCACATATGAACAGCTTTTTTCTTTACTTTTAATTACTTTTAGATATTTTATTATATTCTCGTGCAAAGCGCTCTCTTTGTGATTCTCCGTCCTTTGCCCTTTCGTTAATTTATTGATTTTATTATTTATTTATTGACGGTCAAAAATATCGTTGATTTGTCCGCGGTTGATAACGTTAACGAGCGACGAATTCTGAAACGTGATGTTAAAAATGTAGCGACATAACAAATAAGCCAGCCTTTGCAGTCTTTGCACACGTAAAGAAGAACGAACAAATTAATTAGAAATAAATTATATAGTGATATTATTAATTTATATTAATTAAATGAGAAATACGGAGTAAATATCATTTAATATATTCCTCAAAATGAGCTAATAATGGATTTGCATTACCGTTTAACCGAAGTTGTGGCAATTGACAAGTCGCGTAATGTATACACGCAAAGGCTCTGTAATCGTTTGTCCAGCCATGTTATTCGTATAAATTATAAAAATTTACTAATTGTTACCGAATATTATTTACTTCGTAAGATCAAAGGTGTA
Organism: Temnothorax ravouxi; assembly: GCA_030770255.1. NCBI lineage: Eukaryota > Metazoa > Arthropoda > Insecta > Hymenoptera > Formicidae > Temnothorax > Temnothorax ravouxi. The sequence goes on from JASTWP010000061.1 coordinate 187,105, forward strand.
ATGTGTAATGAATGTCACGAACAGGAAACCCGGGGGGGGGGGGCTCTTTACCGTCGTATAGTTTTTAAATAAATGACTGCAACAAAATAATGTTACAGTATCGTTATTTTTAAGTTAAAGCCAACGTGCAATCACATCCGTCTGTTATTTTTCCAGGCACAGGACCTCGCGCGTTCAAACAATACATATGCGTCAAAATATAACTAAACAAAAAAAATGTTGATTTTTGTTGAACTCGTATTTTAATCTCGCGAAGATAAATCTTACGCAAACTACCGCGCCTACAATTGTTTTTTGCCAAGAGCAATGATGATTGACAACGTAAACCGGATATACATTTAATAATTCCTTTCAAACGTCCGTTTAATTATTATATTGAACGATAAATTTTTGTATAATATTTTATGACATATGTATAATGTGTATATAAAATAATATCAATTATTTTTTATTATTACCCTGCAATTTCACGTCACCGGCAGTGCCGTGAAAACGTGATATTGTTTGCCTTTCCCACTGCTGGTTCTTAATTAATTTCATACTCGTTTTTTTTGCGAACTGAATGCGTAAATCATTTTCTTTCGTAGACACACTCATTGATGAAATAATTAATAACAGACGCCGCTTTTGATCACATCGAACAATGCGCGTATCGAGCGCGAATGGAGCGCGACTGGGCTGATAAGTTCCTCTTTTTTTTCCCGATATTGGGATACACGGTGCGCCAATAATGCGATATGTGCGAATTTGCACGATACGCACGGCCATACACATATCGTAACGTGCCTGTAAAAGCCTCGTGCACCTCGCGGCGAGTATTGCTGCATTAACTGGATCGACTATGGCGGCGTGGACGTTCATTCGGCGTGGCTGCGCCGCCGATGCCGCGATAAAACTCATTGTATCGAGAGACTTTCGTCCGATAATTACTCGGAAGAACATTATCGGCTAAAATTGCCGTAGCGACTAAATATCGGTGCCGAAGAGCTTTACGCGATACGATTAGCGCTACGTCGATTATGCACTTTGTCGCTAATCAAGGGAAAGAGACTCCGGAAGTCTGATAGTGCAATGTGCAAAATTCGATGTCACAGTTTCGTTTTCCTTTTTTTCCCCGTGCAGTTTTTGTTACTTAAATTATTAATGTTTACCTATCTACGTCGTATTGATTTAATAGCCAACGTTGAAATGCTTAATCTTTTCTATTGTTAAATTAAGAAGATATATGCAATACTTATACTCAAAATTGTACGGAATGTTAATTATATTGGTATATGTCTAACATTTTTGTGATATGCTATTTTATAATATATTACATGCTATTCAAAATAAACGCAATACGAAATGACACAATACAATTTAGTTATAACGTATGAACTTTAGAATACTGCCTTTTTTTTCTCAATTTTGTGCAAAAATATCATGACGAATATAAATCTCCGTTGGTTATATTGATGTAGTCAACGGAAAAAATATATTAATCTCACCGTTAAATTAAAAAGACACATAGCTGTACAAAATGGCACAAAACTAATTATATGTGTAACATTTTTAGTACATTCTATATTATTTAAAATATATAATACAACAATGATATTTAATTATGTAAGACAGAGTAAGATTTTTTTTTAATAATTGATTTAATTATGTATGACATTTAAAGTGCTATATTTTCTTTCCCTCATTTTTGCGAAGAAATATCATGACATGAATATAAACTCATCGATTATATTTGATTTAATTTAGTAAATTAACGGGAAATTGTATTAATCTTTTCCACCGTTAAATTAAGGAGACGTAATATTCAAAACTGCACGAAATTAATTTTATAAGTTTGATACTCTGTATTGTTAAATTTATAGTGTCAAATTATACTCAATTTGAGTCATTTTTTAATATTTCTATAATAAAATTCTACTGTGTTGTGTCAAAATAATACATTTTTGATACACTTGGTAGTTAAAAATAATAAAATGTTATTTTTTAAATCAAGATATTGGTTAAAATTTCATCCTTTAATATTTAACAGTGTATGTGTATTTTTTAAATATATATTAATCAAAATATAAACTTAGCAAAAATCGATTTAGCTACACAAAACGTTTTAGAATAATGCCGCGTTTTCTTTTCTCCATTTTTACGTGGAAATATCGGGGCGAATAAACCTCCGGTCGGACGGTAATATCGTAATTGCTTCGGAAAAATTGGCTAACTTACTCGCCGAAAGGACAAATTACGTATACAGATACACGAACGGCGACGACCGCGACGGTGAGGGAACGACGCGCGGGACGGAAACGGAGAAACCAATTAGCATTTAGACGGGTTTTGCAAAAAACAGGAAGGATGAGAATCCGGAAGGAATGGGATGGAAACCACATCTCTCGTTCTCTTCCGCTCTTGCGTGGCGGCGGCGTTAAAGCGGATCATCGAGAATCAGCGAGAGATCCGAAAGAAATTCTCTCGGCGACCGCGCGCTCTCGCCACGAAAACCGATGGTCGACGACTATCTCGTTCTTGGCTCGAGATATAACGGCGAATTATCCGAGAGAACGAAATGAGAATATCTACGAATCGGCGACTCGACGTGGAATATCAAAGGCGGCGACTAGGCAGTCGTCCGTAAAGGTAATAAATTGCGCAGACAATTAAGTTTTAATTACTCTGCAGATAGTTCGGCAGATTGCTTTGACTGTAGTTCATAAGATTCGATTTATTTTCACAGTACTGACAATCTTTTTAATCGTGTTTTTATTTAGTGGAAATTTTTTAGAAAACACTGCGCCATTGGCTTCTAATTTTTATATTTTAGCCTCTAGAATAATTTCACACATAGCAAAATACATTTCGTTTCATTGACTGATCTAGTTGTAAGTATTATTACCGGTGTAACCGCATATGTTTTATATTAATGAAGATTTATATGCAAAATTTACATTTTAAGCTTTTTTTGTATTAATGAGAATTACATACTGTAAGTGCGCAAAATTAAATAAGTGAAACGTAAATTTTTTGCCTTACTGCAAATTGGATGAAACTGAATTTCGACGTTAAAATTAATTAAACAGAATCTAGTATTTTATGAAATTAATTAATCATGGCATGGTCGGCGTTCAACGCTCGGGGAATATTTCTTAGCTTTGTGTTGCGCGCGTTTGCTTAATTAACGAATCCCGATAAGGAATTCCTGGAATTATTTCGTAGTGGAGTTAATTGTGCATCGCGGCGCGTATAAAGTATTTCGCGGATGTGATAAAGTGGCACGTCCAAAGAGCCATCTTAGAATTTAGCTTAACGAAAATTTCGGTGTCGGTGCCATTTAAATAAGGTACGCGGTGCACGCGCGGCTAAAGTCGCCACAAAAAGGGACCTCTATTTAACACCTACCGCACACCAGCCGATACACAGCACGCAAAATGGTGTGCAAAGTGCATTAACTTCCCCGGATGCATATTCCCAGAACTATAAATTATAACGAAGTAATTTCTGCGCTGACCCCCCGCGCGCGATAGCGGAAGCGCCTTGGGAGCTAAACGGGGTAATACGAATCTCGAATTCCGAGTGCGGATGCATGAAATGATTTGAATCGCGCGGCCGTCGCAGTTTACGCTTACTTCGGCGCGCGGAGTTAACAATTTGTTATCAGGAATTACTCGCACCTCGAGTCGTTAAACGAAGAAAATTGCAACAAAGCGATTCAGTTCGCTATTTTCATTATTTTATAAATTATTTCTCATAATTATATAGGAAATAATTCATAAAATAATTATAACAAAATAAGGATTATTTTGTATTTCTTATAATTTGTCAGTTTTGTATCTCGGACATATTAATTGCAAAAAATAAAAAAGATTTTATTATTTTATTCTATATTGTGTCATAAGACACACACACGTCAGTTATGTGACATTTATCGGTGTGTCGAGAAAAGAATAAGGAATATATATATATTAAACGTTCTATATTATATATAAAAGCATTGTACAATATATGTACATCTATGACGAGTGCATAAGTTTGAATACCATGAGAGAGCCTAAACGAAAGCGTGTGACGAGTTTTGCAATCGTATTTACGATTTCAGAAGGCGAGGAGGATGGCCATACGTGCTTCGCATTTACGCGGGAACAAGAAAATTATAGCGCTCCGCGTAATATCGCGAGGTTGCCCTACTTTCGCCGTAAATACAATGTTTTCGTAAAAGGGCCGGTCGAAACGGTCCGGGGAACTACGTTTTTTGAGGTGCCGTACATTGCTATGTAAATGTAGCGGCAAAGCGTTTCCCCCGACATTGTCAGACTGGTCGTAAATTCGCGAACAGACGGTGTCACGGTGCTTCGCCCCACTTATTTCCTCCCCGGAATAATCGAAAATTTGCGAGGTACACACATCGATCCGCGTAAATCCCCCGCGTTTGATCGAGATGAATAAGCTCACTTGTTTTCAAAAAGTTATATAGACAGAGATTGTTATATCACCAGGGGAGAGATGGGAAAACTGTGTGATTTGTTTTATGAAACCTTTATCGTGCAAAAATTGCATTTGACAAAGACGCGCGCGCGCGCAAAAAGATAAGAACAAAATGGATAAAAAAGATATACGAAGGATCAGAATACGGAGAGGGAGAGAGATCCATGCAAAGAGCGTTTCTCTTTAAAGATAAATATAATTTTCTCTCGCAGAACGCTTACAAATCAGTTTTATTCAAGGTATACGGCGCTTATATGAAAATATAAAATAATACGCATATAATGGGACGCGAGCGTTTTAATATCCGACAATTTTTAATTATTACGTTCAACCACGCGCGTTCTCGCGTCGCTTCCGAAACTATGTAGGGATCTTGCTAATTACGGAAAAGAGGGAATAGAGATCCCGGGGTATTATGAGAACTCGGTGCCGTGAAAAATTGCCCCGGCTACCGGCCACGGGGGCGTTATATCCTAAATCGTAAACGCGCGAGCGCGTTTCGCGGGGGCCGTTTTGGTCAAAATAATCGGATATGGGCAGTACAAACAATCGGATACCGGCAACCTACGAAGGCATTTCAATATGCACGATTCAACACGCGGTCGCGGCCGCACTCGATCCGAATATTTAGTTAATAAGCGACGCCCAATTGAAACTAAAGTGCCCGGGGTACGAGTTGTTACGAGTGTACAATTCAGCATCCGCAGCACTATAAACCATGCGCTCTCGTTGCCGTGCCTTCCTCCACTCGAACGAATCCGATTTCCGTTTGATCGGCTGCTCGAATCTCATTATTGACGAGTCATTGGACGTAACTAAATGCCAGGGGAAAAAAAATATGGAGAGAGAATGACTCTCATTAGAGGAATTCAATATTTTATCGTTTGTACAAATCCGAATGCCGCGCGTTGCCGACGGCGAAAGCTCGCTCAAAAGATTTGTATTTATCTGAAAAATCGTTGCAGTGCATCACGTGAAATGAATATCAAATGCTTAAAATGTGTACGTGTATCACTGATTTGGGGATGATTAAAAGTTGTCCCATAAATTATACCGGCATCAGTCGCGATATACGATATTCACAGCTTTTTCCGCATTGATATATGTCTCGCCTTATTTTCGTGTCAGCTTAATTATCATTGTTATTATTTTTCCCGGAGCGAATTTTTATGCCCTGTCACAAAACAAACGAGAGAAAATTTTTCAAGAGAGCGGCCAGTTGAATTGCTTCTCTGTTTCCCCCTGTGTGTGATGTCCATCGCTGAATTTTTATATATTATGCAAAATTCTCCTATATATAGTTGTATGTGAGCACGTTTTGCATTACACACATCCGCGTACACACACTACCTCACACGGTATTTATAATAAATTTATTATATCTTAATCCGGATACAACGCAGAGAGAAACGTGCAATGTTTAAACATACATATGTCGAAAATGTTTTCTGCAGTTGTGCCGATCTGCCGATTATGTGTACTTACTTCTATTTTAATTTTATACATATCCGATATATTGGACGGAATTAACAACTGCCAGCAATTATTATCTCTCGCTAATTATCGTATGAATTTATGGGTCCTTAAAAATCGATTATATATAAGCACTCGTACGATCGAAGTCGTATCTGTAATCGACTTTTATTATCGAGCTTATCGTTGTTTGCGCTATTCAAATCTCCGCGGATTATATTTTAGACATTTTGCGCACAGTCTATACTTCTTTTTGTAATAGATTACATTAACAAAGATAAATGATAATTGGCACCTTCGTTTATTTTATTTATTTATAGTGTTATGCTTTTTATTACACCTGTACGCGGATTGAGACTTCTGGAAAATTGGCCAACGTCTAATTGTTTATCAAATCGAAACAAAAGCGCAGAAAGGTGAGGGCGCCGCGTTGCACACATCAAAATACTTGCGTGATGTAAACGAGAGTGCGGAACGAGCTCCCGTTATACCAGAATCATAATCATGGCCTTAATTAAAAGAGCATTAATTAAAAGCGTGCGCCGCCGAGCTTGCAATTAATAACGGTCCAATTTGTTCTCGTTATCCGACAACGCGCGGTCCAGCGACATTTACCGCTCCCGCTTTTACAGCGTCACGCTGATGAGTACGCGCAAATGTTACCCGAATCCTTGTAACTTTTTTTTTCTCTCTCTCTCTCTCTCTCAAAGAAGATTCCTTTCGTACATTTGATGCGGAGGGATTTTCTTGCGCGCTCTGACTAGCGGTAACTGCACTAATTATCAATTATTTATGATCGCGAGATGAGCAATATTACGCGATATGGCCGTCAATTACATGTCGAAATTCTGTTTGTTAAATTTTGGCACAAATGCAATTTAATGCACGAAAGAAACCATTTTACGTACATCCGCGGAAGCCGCATGTGTGTGTTTGCTAAACTGGAAAGCTGGCGATCTCATCGATACCTATATAGCGTAAAACTGGGCAGCCATATAGTATAATATTGACATAACATTTTAAAATGCGGGCTTCCATCGGCTATTGTTAACAATACAATAGCCGGTTTATATTCACGAGATAATCTCACGCTGATGATTACCGATGAAATCGTATCGCGATGGGAGCGGGGGCTATAAATAATAGAGCAATGGTTGCCGGACCGATTCGTTGTAATCAACAGCATTATGCTGATTTGCCACTGTATAATATAACGTGTGGTTCTTTCATGAGCACTTGCAATGTCATCGATGATGCAGTGATTCAATCATAATGCATGTTTTCGGCGACCGCAATGTACAAAACGGTTAACGTTGATTTACTATGGAAAATATGAATAGAGTTATTAGCATTTCGCGGTTGATATAGCAAACTGTTAATCGATGTCGACCCGAAATAGTTCGGCTTTTATTTTATTTTAATAACGAGAATATATAAGCAACTACTATATTTTCATATTTCAACAATTGGATTCTAGTTACACGAATTAGATATCTTTTTAACGTTGTTCGTGATCGATCATATATCTTTTTTTTAGTACCTATTACCAGACGCCTTGTATATTAAAAAAATTAATTATATAAAAAAAATGTAAAATAATTGTGCATTGCAATATAAACGCAATGTTGATTTTTGTAGAAAAAATATTGAAGTAAATGATATGTTGTAATAATGTGTTGTATAACATTTTGTAATCTCGTTAAAAATGTTTTCCAAAAAAATATTTATTGATATATTCCAACATCTTCGTCAGGACTATTGTTATTGCTGCAGGTATTACACGTAATATGGCAAGTCAAGGTCCTAAAGTTTATCATGGGAATTAGATCCTCGTTGTCCATCATAATTGGATCTGCATGTAATTGGACCTACACAGAATGAATGTAATTAGAATTACGAGATCATATTACAGTCATGTATGTTATTTGATTATTAAATCGTGACTCTTGTTATTCACATTTCTTAAAATGAAATGTTTAAACACAATTACTATATTTAATTTCCGTAATACTTGCGCAGTTACCTGGGTATGAGAATATCTATTAATCACTGATTATATTAGATAATAAATAAATGGTAGCATATTTAAATTAACAAATCTTGATATAAACTTGTTCAAATAATATTGTTTAAGTCGAATAATTATAACATTTATGAAAGACATACGTTAAATATTAAACTGAAAATATTTCTTATTCTTCTTCTTCTTTTTATACTAGGACTGTTGTCCTGTCTATTTTGCCTCTGTCACCCCTCTTGCGAACCTGATGTCCAACTCTCTACCAGCGTTTAGGTGGTCTACCTGGCAGCCGAGTTGTGCTTGGTCTGTGTGTCTTTGCCCATTTTGCTATTCTCTTCGAGCCCATTCTGTCGACGTGGTCTCTCCACTGGCGCCGTCGCTCTCTCGTCCACTTCACTATATCCTGGATCTTAATTTTAGTTTTTATTGTCTTGCTTCTGCCCTCTTTACGCCTTTGATAGTCTTCAGTGTCTTCATCTTGGTTGTTCTCATTATTCTATTAGTCTTTAATGTTTCTGCTCTTGTTTCAGCTGCGTAGGTGAGGATCGACCTTATACAGGTCTTATAGATTCTAACTTTGCTCCGCGCGCTCATTTACTGGTTTCGCCATATAATGTCCCTGAGGCAGCCAGATATTCTTGCTAAAAATATTTATATTAATATTTATATTACAGTATATTACAGTTTCTCTATATTTTTAAATGTTAGATGTTAAATTTTTATATGTTGTACACAATAAAATATATTAATAATTTAGGATAAAAGACTAATATCTGAGATATTCACCTTTGTCGATCTTCTTGATTTTTAAGAGATTGGGGGTGTGATTACCGTGATGAGAACTTCAACCGGCATATTTCCTTCATCTATGAATTGTTGTATCATACCATCTGCATCATTATCTCCAGTTCTTTTTTCACATCCTGAATATTCGTTTATGTTATGACGTTTATCCAAGTGAGATTTTAAGACATCTATTCCTTCAAATATTTTAACACGGTAATCGCAATATTTGCAAATTGCATAACGGATTGTGAATGTGAAATGTCGCGATAACCAAGTATGAGTAATTTCTTCTCGTATTGCAACTACTATTTCTTTATGAGCACGATTTATATGATTATCTAATATCTATAAGAGATCTGCTAAATGTATCCTTAAGTGATTTGCCACAAAGGTTGCAATGTGCAATATATCCGTCTCTTAAGAAATATCGCCAAAGTAAATAGGTATTTTTCCATCTTAAGTGGTCTTTTTTATCAAATACTTCAGGACATCTGATTAGATGTTTTTTTGCATTGAATGTATTTATTTTTATAAATGTTACCACAAATCTTGCATTTTATTGCAGTAGCGTTTAATTTATCAAAATGTTTCCATATCGGACTAACTTTCGATGACATTATTATATTCATTCAGTATCACAGACCACGTATTACTAAAAGAAACATGTTTAGTGAAACTGTTTAGGAAAGGTCTAAGAGACGCATGTTAACCTTTACATAAATATTGATATTTTGTTTGAATCTTGCTAACAGTTAAGTTAAGTTAATTAGCTTTGTTTCTAATTACTTGATCCTAGTAATCAAACATTTAGATTAAAGTACACGTTTTGTTTACATTGCCAAACTAAAAATTAAAGTTTAGTTTTAAAAATTATTATTATAAGAGCTTCATTAAAATTGTGTTTTTCTTTCTACTTTTCGTCTCTACGATTATTACAACATTAATTATACTAATTATTATAATAAAAGTAACGTTATACTAACTAACGTTATACTATTCTCTAAATTTCTCGGAGTGGAAATTTAGAGAGTAAGTAACATTATACTAATTATTATAATTAAGTAACGTTTACATTTTTAATTTGTGTTCAAAATATTGAACTAATAACGCATAAGAAGTTAACATTAGTGTCCGTCTGTGAGATTAAACGCGAAGACAACCCAATGTCAATGGTTAGCGTTAATTAATTCTGAAATAACAAATTCAAAGTATCAAACTTAAGTAAATTGGATTATTTAACTAAAATATTAATTGGGTATTCGATATTCATTATATCAAAATTTTTCTACTTTTATTAACATTGAATTATAATTAGATACATTTGCATATCAAGCTAAAGCTTTACACATTAGGTACACATATAGAAAAAAATGTAAGCAGTAAGACTCAAACAGTACACCAATTGGCCAATTAGAGCCGAGAGTTTTAAATCGTAGCCTTAGCTTTTCCACAATTCCCGATTGATTGGCCAATTCACTTCCCGCTTAAATTAAACTGCTTACGTTTTTCCATGTGCCTTTTATTGTGCCTGGCCCGTATATTGTGAAGGAAATGTTGAAAAAGTATTCTCCTTTATTTTGAAGTTCTGATAATATTGTGCAACATTTTCTCGGATACCGAGCGTTATTTTATAAAATAATTATGTTTGTAATACGTTATCTTCTACCATTCTTATTTCGACTAAAATTACATTATTTCACAAAACGATTTTCTTTCAACGCATGTACATTATTGAGACACGATAAAGCTTTATTATGGTCCCAGATTCGGTTTTAAGCGTATGTTTTAGACGAAAAACATAAATATGAAAATAAGATTTGTAATCATTTTTATTAAAATTAGCAATCAAAAAGATACAAAATATTTTTTGCAATTTCTTATGATAATTTGTAACGTATATTTCATAAATTGTTATCGCGATTTCAACGTAAGAAGAGAATTTCGAACTTATTGTACCAATTTCAAACTATGTACCAAAATTATTCTTTTCTTTTTGCAGTCAATGGAACTATTAAACTGAGAGAAGAAAAGATCCTTTGCTTTTTTAAGATTATTAAATGACTCGTGACCAGTACCTATATAATCAAGAAACTAAGAATTTTTAATTTCTTATCAGCAAATTAAAAACAAAAGGATAACGATATACTGTAATATAATTACATAATATAACATTACAGAATCTCAATGTTTAAAAGTTTTTTCATTCTTTCTTTTAAACTTCCTTCCTTCCTTCCTTCCTTCCTTCCTTCCTTCCTTCCTTTCTTCCTTCCTTTCTTCCTTCCTTCTTTCGTTATATTCATTTTTTTTATTTAATCTTTGTTATCTCCGTTACGTCGTATATATAGATCTATGTATGTAAGATCTAACTTTATACATATAGTTATCGTAAAACATATTTGTACACAAAACATGTCACGAGCAGTGTTAATAATGTGAAAACGAAAACCGTTTACTGAAAAAAATATGACACAAAATTTGTAAAAAATTAAGAAGATTATAATAAAAACGTTTTATACAACTTGTCTAAAAAACAATTTCGAATACATCCAAAAGAAAAAGGGAAGTCTTTTTTGACGTAGAAACAAATGCTAAAATACTTGAATTAAATTTTTAAATGTTTAAATGCATATAATTAATATTACACTCTTACTAATACTCTATTAACTCTTCGATATACCTAAACTGTTAAAATATGCAATGACAGTCGCTCACGCGCTCAATAAGTGCAACGAGAGAATCAATCAGCATTTCGGAAAAGCGGCAATAATAAACTTTGATATATGCGAGTATTGACTTTATTCTTTTTGGAGAAAAATTTTAGTTAATAACATTTTCATATAAATTACCTACGTAGTACATTTTATGAAAAGTGCGATAATTTTCCAGTGACCATCTCCCGCGGAAATTCCGCGGAGAAATGAGTGACGAAGACACAGCTGAGCCATAAATTCGGTGTGTTCATTTCGGTGGAAACCCTAACATGTGCTTAATTAAGTGCAGCCTTATCTCCTTTGGACACTCGGTTTCATTTCGTGTGATATTTAAAATTAATGCTCATTCGGTACGTAGCAATTGCGAGATGTTTCATTATTCTGCTCGGCTTTCGTTATACGTCACGTTGAAGAAATATGAACGGCATTACGAAATATACTGTCGAATTAGCTTGTCTCAAATGTTACCTATTATCCACAATCGAATATACTGATTGTGGATAATGGTAACATTTGAGACAAGCTAATTGACAAGAATAAAATTGACTATATTTAAGTATGCGATATGCGGCAATGCAAACTTTTATACATATTTACTTTATATGTGCATAGGAGAATGGAATTTATATTTATATTTATATGTGTCATCAAGATATTCTCTCTTTTATATTTTAAATCTGAATATTACATGTTTCTTAAGTATACTGTTTAATATTTTAGGAATTTTGATGTTATTTTCTAAAGAGAAGTTTATTTGAACATATCTTGAAAGTCTCGTTTCAGGAGGATACAAGAGTTAACAGGTTAAAAATTCTAAAAAATTATATATTATATAATTTATACCATATACATTATGCATTTAACTGTGTAATTAAATTACATTTAATATGAATATCTATTATAATTAGATATATGTTTTTTAATAATGTCTTCATAAAACTGCATCTTCATGCGCGGGCGAGAATTATGGAGTTGCACCGCGAGACATATACGCGCGAACTACGTAATATTTCCTTACATCACTCAAGAAGCCGCAAGACAGCCCCGAGACAAACGATACGTCTTTTCACGACCGTCGGCGGTCGCGTTGCTGCAGAGCATTACCATCGCAATCAGCTAGAACGGACGAATACGTCTGCGGATCCCGAGTGGAGTGCGTCGCGCCGAAGAAAAGTTGCAGGCAGGCAAAATAAAAACAAAAGGAAGAGAAAGAGAGAGAGAGAGAGAGAGAGAGAGAAGAGAGGTGAAGGAAAAAATACATCCACCGTGCGGTATTTGCGTGTAAATGGATTGTTTTAATAACACTGAAAGCCGCGACGCGCATCGAGGCGTCGCCATCAGTGTAAAACGGTTTCGCGCGAACAAGCGCGAATGCGAGAAGCGCGAGGGCGCAATGCCGTTTTGTTGCCCTCCGGGCCGCGTCCTCCGTTGCCCATGCCGGGAGGAAACCAAATGGCCATCTCATTGACGAGGCGCTCGCTCGCGAAGAACGAAATAGCGCATCTTTGCGCGCTCAAGGAAGCTGCCATTAATCTTTGGTAATTAATGAGTCGCAATTTTCTTGCGCGACTCTCTCTCTCCCGGCGAGTCTCTAACAGATGCACAAGCTGCATCGTGGCTAGAAACAATCGTGGATGTACTTCTTTCTCATCCTACGTATGCAAACGTATTCGTGAAACTTCTCACAAGAGACGTGTGCGTGTGTCAACTTTACTCTTTCGATGAAACTCAGTACCTTTGTGGAAAAAAATCTCAGATTTTTTTCTCTCGGTAAATAAAGACCGCGTTATTAAAAGAGCTAAGTAATACGAGAAAGACTCGGTTCCGCAGTTGAAGATAACTAGAATTCACATATATATATATATATATATATATATATATATATATATATATATCTTTATAGAAATAGCTTCACAAGTAGATAGAATGATAAAGAGTATATAGATAAGTAATTTAAGATATAAAGAAAAATGTACGCGGTTGTACAATAGCTTCTCTCGAGCGATCGCGAGTAGAGAGGAAAGGTGAGAGGAAAACGGAGATCGGGAAAAGTAGGGTTGCGGAGGCCGCGAATGCATATATAGATATAACGCTTTGCGAGTTTCAGAAACTGCCCCGCTTCCCGAAATGGTTCGGCGGCTTTACCATGGTTTAATGGCGGCCCGAGAGTCCCATGTACGGTCCGCTTTGCAATATCGCGTGTTCAGCTGTGATAATTAAGTGTTACGGTTCTTGGTTCGTTATCCACTTAGTCGCCGCAATTACACGCTGGATTACGCCGCACATTCGGTAAGCAAAGTAGCAATTTGTTCCAAAGCGCCGGCAATCCGGATGAAGTATGACACTGTGCGGCCGCGTGACCCGATTAAGACGGTTATTACATCTAAGAGTCGTTATTTCTCTTTCCAATAATAATATTCACGAGGACACATGTATTTCTGTGATGAAATTAATAATGGGCGCTCCGATTTCTGCCGAGAAAATTAATAATGGATCGCCGCGAATCGCGACAATAAATTAAGCAAATATATGCAAATTTATTGAGGCTGATAAATTTGTAACGTTAACTAAACGGAGATAAACTTCTATATAACTTTTTTATAGCAGAAAGTAAAGAAATTAAATCAAAACTCTGTAACTATTTTATAACATGTCATGTATTAACTCTTTTTGACGGAATAGTACGGACGTGGATCGATAAAGAATGCAAGAAAAGTATATACAGAAGAATATTTTCTATTTAATGTATACAGATCGAAGATATAAAATATTTGATAGACAATAGACAGCTTCAACGATTACTGTATAATATTCAAGAATAGAGATTAGCCGCCTTCCCCTGGTTACTTTCTCCCTTTCTCACCCTTTCACTTTCCCTATCTTTTCTTCTCTTTTGAACAACGAGATTATCAACTATTTATAATAGTTCTTTTTTTTAGCGGCTTATAAACATGTACAACATTAAAATCTTGATTGAATCAAAGACAATAGCGAGACATTACGTGCGTAAGTATGTACGTGAAAACGCACACGTATGGCTAAAGTTGCAACTTTTTTTTGTGGTATTTGCGGATACTGCTACTCCCTTCTTTGATTCAATCCTCGAGTGATTTTTTGATTCTGTCCGAACAAGATTAGCGATAATACAGTCGTGATAACATTACTTACACTGCATGTCAAAATAGTATCGGAGAGAGTGGCGATCGTTGCTGTTGGGCAAAAAAATGACTTTCGCTACACACTTTTGTTACATCTCATCTACAGCTCGACATATAATCTGCTTTCAGCTACGTAAAATATAGATAGACTTATGTACAGTGGTATTTAAACAAACATCTATCTTCTCGTTTTAAACACAGTTGCGATTATTAGCGTAATCTATATACATCTGCGAAAGTCAAAGTCTTGCCCAACAGTCATCGCCGCGCACTTAAGTCTCTGCATTAGTATGGTTGATACTTAGTTAACATTTACTCACAACCAGCTGATGATTTGTGATCGATTAGCTTTCCGCTTTAATTTAGTCGAAGGAACATCATTGCACACACTTTTACAGATACACGGTCGACACGCAACTCCATCCTTGTACGCTCGCCCTTGCATAGCCACTCACACGCGATAATAGTAATATTTCATATATTAAACATGTATTAACGGTTAATTGCTAGTGACAAACAAATCAAGCGTTTGTATATGTACAAAGATTTTGAACTCTTAACGTGAGGAGAATCGGAAATGTATATGTATATTCGCAAAGTCACGCGTGAAAAAGTAAAGAAGCTAAATTTTAGCTAGAAATATAGATGTCTAAAGTACTGGTAGAGGTAAAAGTTTGAATATATTTTCAAACCTTTTGCTTGAAAGTTCTAAAAAGCCATAGACTTTTTTTCGAAATTCTATTACTATTTCTTGTTTGAAAGATCGAACACAAACGAAATATTTCTTTATGCTGTTGCGTATTCTCTTAGAAAAAAAATGTCTTTTTGTCGTTTAATATCTGCTTCTCATCGAGTTAACGAGAAAAGTGTGAAAGTCCGCGAAGTAGAATCTCGCGGATATCAAGACGTTCAAAAAGTTACGGCCGGAGATACGCATTGCGAAAACTCGAAGAGGATCTAAAGCCCTACTTGCACTCTCTTTCAACAATATGCTCCTCGCGCGTCTACTTCGAGTGCTACTCAAAAAAATAAAACGGAGAATGTGCACGAAACTTTTTACTCTTGCGCGCGTACGCTATTTCGCTACTAAAAATTCTTTCCTATCGCGAATCTCTCTAACCTTTTGTACGCATTTAACCCGTATAACTGGAAATGGACCACAAAAAGATTCCGCCGTATGTGAACGTAATACAAATAACGATTTCAACACGTTTATATTTATAAATATGTGTGATTTTTTTAATTTGCTTAGAAATATGTCTTCTAAAAATGAATTGATTGCAATGGATTCTAAATTAATTGCCAAATATTAAATATCTAAATATTTCTTGAGAAAAAGAATTGCAACTTGAAATAATGTCTTTCATTAATTTACTCCACTTTGCGTCTGCACCTCCGTTAATTTGTGCATAATAGAGAAACAGTTAAAGATTTTTACAAGTCTTGCTCTCTTCTGTCTTACGCTTACGTTTACCGATAAGTAATTCTTTTACTTTTTTTGTTTGGTCTTGCGGGAGAATAGATCCTTATCGTGTTTAAAAGATACTGTGAAATATGTTAATAGCATTGTAGATACTGTCTCAATTGACAAAGTCGGATTAATTCTACGTCGTAGTCGCGAGATATAATTTTAATCGGAGAAGTCAACATCAGAGACAATATACTCTCTCTATAGTGCCGCATCGACATTAAGAAATGAGGTAACTTTGGTTAAGACGGTACTTTACAGCACCCGCAACTAGCCGTAGCAATTATGTCATAGTTTCCAACGACGATTACATTCACAGAAAATCGAAAGACTTTAAATCGTGATTAGAATATAGCGATGAGTGCTTTCTGCGCATTATTTCAATGCTTAAATCGACTAATATTATATGTATGTCCAGATTAATATTTATATTATACAAAATCTGCGATTGGTACCGAGTTGATAATTTTGAAGTAATTCAAAAATGTCGTCTTTAAAATTCTCGTGCAGGATAATTCGAGGGTCGAAATTATTATTTTCAACATCGACTTCAGACCGTATCTTTGGTCATTAGTGTTATTTTTGCAATCATGTATATATATATATATATATATCAAACCCATATATCAATTTCATATTTTTCGACGATGACCTTATTAAATGTGAATTAAGCTACTGCTTTTCTTGCATTATAAATTGTGGTGGTAAAACTGGACTCGTTTGAAGAATTCAACATTCTCCAGCGATTAATTAATAAAAATTCGTAATTAAATGTGTACCTGCACGAAACTCAAATAGACTCATGAAATTCTTAGACAATTGTGAGCGCCAATCTTGTCACTTTTCCACACGCTATATCGCTAAGCCGTTGTCC
Source organism: Temnothorax ravouxi (assembly GCA_030770255.1). Lineage (NCBI taxonomy): Eukaryota > Metazoa > Arthropoda > Insecta > Hymenoptera > Formicidae > Temnothorax > Temnothorax ravouxi. The sequence goes on from JASTWP010000061.1 coordinate 204,065, forward strand.
TATGATTATTATCGATAGCTTAAAAATACTTGTTGTCAATAAGTTGTCAATAAGAAGAGCATCACGTTGCTTTTTTAACACGATAAAATGGCACAAGATTATACTAAATAGGTGCTGGTATCTTCTTTTTCTTCATACTGTGATTGCGCGGAGGTCTTAAAACCCCATACGTCTGTCTTTGATTGTATATACAATCAAACGGCGTGTCTTACTTATACGTATGCGATAATGCGATGTTACATTTTGGCGATAATAGTAACCGCGTCAATCGATAATCATCATCCTTCGTATAAAGTGAGATCTATCAACAACGATAATGGCTGCCTAGCGCAATGCATGTTCAATACGTAACTAGAGTTATGTACAAGGAAGTGTATATGACACATATCGATGTCTATATATAGCGCTCACGTGAGATTATTAACAGCGTGCCGCGAGTAAACACGAGTACATGTTATAGTTACGTGCGTATAAGTGCGCCAGTAATAAAGATCGCAACTTCTTTTTTTTCTGAACGAGATATTTAGAACGTTTCAAGGTACACTTGGAGCTTGATCGCCGAAACAGGGCACCGGGATCATTTATGGTTCCGATTGAAAACGCGAATTTTCGACTAGCAAAGTTTGGAATCGGCTTACCGTCCACTATATATTTATTTATGCGACGAAACAGACAATATTTATTATTACATAATAATTTTCGCGTTTGATTTTCTCAATCAACTTTGTTCGCAAAATATCAAAGGCTTTTTTATGTTTGATTTTTCAAATCTAAATACGCATGGTAGAATAACTGAAACACGAAATTGTGCCAATCAAAAGCCTTTCCGAATCGAAAAAAAAATCACTACTCTTTATTTCGTCGCAACGGCAATAAGCCGATCGCAAATCTAGACTAGAAAGCTCGCACTTTCGATCGGAATTGTAAATAGGTGCCCAGAATAGCAACTTCGTTGGCACTTTGACAGAAAAGACCGACGTAGGAAAGACATTTGTTGTGCCGCTGCACAATAACGATTAATAATCTTAATTGAACGATAGCAATTATGAAATTTGATAATTAAACTAGCTAAATAATTCCTGCATGTAACATCACATAAAACTTTTTCTGTGATAACATAGATACTTATTAAATACTTATGACTTAGCATTTCGCTTTAAATAAAATATAAACGCGAAATAAAATAACTCTCTAAAAAATAATAGATAGTATCTTATTTACCCAATGACCGATCAGATTACATCTGAAGGATGATCAAGAATTATAATTAAAATTCGTAAAGACGCTAGCCAATCGTAATATATTCAATTTTTTTTGTAGACTAGAAAATATTCTTCCAAGTTATATGACAGAGCTGCCTGATTTTAACGTCACGTAAAAGAACACACGGGGATGAACGAAAGAGAGAAAGAGAGAGAGAGAGAAAAACGTGAACGTGTAGACAGCTCTGCTATACGACGTGTTCTACGGTTACACGTTGAGACTCTGAATTACACAAACTTTTTGTTTTTGACATTTTAAGATCGATTGCATCGACGTCAACTACTGTTCTATTCATATAATTAATTGAGTATTCTTTTTTTTAACACTGCCATAGACTGAACCATAATGTAAGAGACATTGTTAATTAGGGCTGATCTCATAAGGGTTGTCGATGCAATCGACTCTCGCTCATCGCGCAATCTTTCTTCAAATTGGCACAAGGCTTTGATAAGAAGTGGGCAGCCTCTTGAAATGACCAGTAGTATTATTTTTTCAAAGATGTCTCGCGGATTATGACAATTCTTATTAAGATTAAAAAATATTACGTAGAAATTTAATTAAAAATTTCATAAATTAAAATTAAATAAAATGAAAAGAGCTTTGTGCCTTGTTGTGGCTGTTTTTTTTTATTGATTTTTAATTATTTAAACCTTCTAAAATTAAAAATTTCATGTTTTACGTTAATATTAGGTATTTATTTAACTTTTTTTTTCGTAAAACCAAAAACAAAGTTAGTTTATACCGTGTGTTAAAACTAGATGTTTAATAATGAGAACCGATTTTTTGGTAAATTCTTTTTATTTCACTGAACTGTGTATTATTACTTTAATTTCCTCTTTTATTTTCAATTTAATTTTGCCATTTTGCAGTAATGAAAAGAGATGTTGCCCACTTTCGATTTAGATCATTCGCGACGAAAAAATGATGAAGTCGAGGAAGAATTAGTATTAAAATCACAGGGAAAACAGCGATACGCGGTCGGTATAAACTCGTAGAAATAGAAATCGCATAAATTTTAATATTTCAATTAATATTTCAAACGCAGTCGGTGGGTCCTAGTCATATGCTGAAAAGAGCAATTGTTTCAAAGTATCAAGTATTTTCAAGTAAATTTGGCTAAATTTATATAAACGTGCTTTGAAACATATACAGTTACGCGAAATAATAGTACAAAAATCTGTACAACTATAAATTATAAAAGAATTTTATAATTTGACTTTTTCAATAAATGAAAGTAATTTAAACGCGATTTTACGATCAAACGAGATCAGCCGTCGAAAATTATCGCATGCGGTATCTGAAATGTAATAGCCGCTTGAACGAACGGGAATATTTGGATCCTAAAGAGCGTTAATAATTAATGATTGTGACAGTGATATGCTCCGTCTAATAAATTTCTAAAATTATCCGTAAAAGATCAATCGCGAATTCTATTTCTCCTCCTTTCCTTTCTTTCTATTGTCTTTGAACTTTCAATGGTGAGTATCTTTTTTTCTCACTGGACGCTTCGTAGTTATCAAAAGAACCTACACAATATTCTAAAATAATTCTCACGTCATGACGTTTAACATTACTGCCCAATATGGACACGTTCAATCGTGTCCATTAAAACATCAATGGATTCTGCGATTTACACGGTTAATCCATTCTCTACACCTAACAGGCAAAAATCTCAAGGAATTTTTATCCAAAGTCGGTCGCATTAGTCAATTTAATTTAACGCAAAAACATTTTAAGTAACCGATCAATCGTACGAATTAAGAAGTAATCTTTTTTTTATGTTCTATTATTCGTCTACGGTTGATACAATAGTATCGCATGTTGAAAGATCAGAGAGGACAGCGTACAAACCATAAACGATACTTTTCGAAGACACAAGGTACACATATGTAGTCTGCGAATCACCCGGAGATTATAGTCGAATCGACTTTTAACGATAGCTATATAATTCGATAGGAATAACGATAGCTCGATATTTACAATTAATTAAATTGGTCGCACGTCGTCTTCGAGGAGCGCAGACTTTGCGAGAGAAGAACATGAATATCAAGTTTTATATCAATTGCCGTGTTATGCTTCTTTTTTCTGTATGTGGTTGAAGAGTAAACCCTGATTGATCGGAATGCCTATATACGCGCTGTTCTAATGTTTCGATTCGCGTGGCACGACCTAACACGAGACACTTTCTCTAATTTTAAGCGCCTCTTTGCCTATAGTCGCCTTTTCGAAAGGCGGCGGCACACTTCGAGAGGAAAAAAAACCTTCTTTCTCCACGTATTTGATTAGAAACGCGCGATCTGCACGCCATGATTTCCACATTTGAGCTCGAAAAGATCGTGTGCACTTTGCATGGCGGGAAAGTTAAGTTTGTAGAGATGCAGAAGCGCATCCGAAAGTCTCTTAATAAACGTAAAGCTAAAAATAGACGGGTGTATATATATATAATATATATGTATATAAATTTTTCGCTTAAGATCCCGCCTCTTTTTTCTTTCTTTGCACAGTGCGTGTGTCAACGGAATCCCAGTTCCAAACTGTCTGGTCATGTCTTGCTATTGATATAAATGTTGAATAAAAATATAGAGGCGGGCAAGAGAGACATATTGATCTGGAATTATGTTAAATATAGTTGATATGTATACCCTTTTGTATAAGATTTATGTCTCGCTTGGCAAACAAAGAAAACTTGTATATGTATATAATTTTGCATGTTTTAGAATTAATAGATAAATATTATTTTAACAATAAATATCCGGGTCAGAACTAGAATCGAAAATTCAAGACACGTTAACAAAACAAATTGTTTAACGAAAATGAGATATTACGATACTTTGATACTATTTTAGAAAATAATGGTTCAAGGTTTTCAGCTGTTTGACAAGCGAGTTTCTTTGCTTTGATACTCGCAGCAATAATTAGAACAAACGGAAAACAGTGATATCGTTATGCTATTGATTGTCAGAATATAATTTCCCATCACCCCTTTTTCGCTTCTCATCGATTCTCTCAAACGTACTTGTTTGAACTGCTCATACGCCTCGCACAATAATACTGGCTCGATTGAGCTTTAGCTAAACTAAAATCAATGACGGTTCTCTTTGTTACCTTCACCGGAGATCAGCCGGTGTTAACGACAGCCTTTATCTTGTAAAAAATTCGGGTATTCCATGAAATATGGATCATTTATCGGGCAGATCAAACTGACCACATTTCTGAATGAGATTATTACTTTATCAACGACACGGAGAGATTAAGCATAATCATGTTATTATGAGAAAGTCTTTCTACATTAATTAATATTTTGTATTCTTATCTTCATCAGATTTTATGTACAGAGTCACGCTTGATCTGGAGAGAATCTATACACGTTACTATTAAATGCTCTTGTTAAAATCTGCGATTTTCTTTGTCAGTTCTTTTCAAACTTTGAATAGAAATAGGACATTTATCATCTTAAAATATAAAGTAGAAATAAAATCAACTGCAGTAATAATGGAAAAGAAGATAATTGAAAGACAACCCCAATAACAAGTTCTAATTACACGAAAGTTTCTTTCAAATCCAATTAATTTCCTTACAATTTTCTGCTACTGTTATACCTATTAAATAATAACGATAAATTTTCTTTCGCGAATTAGAGGCCGATTCTGTGCGACGATGAGATCATTGTTAAGCTTATTTATATAACTCTTGCGCAAATATGTCGCGATAGATAAAACTGAAACAACAACAGAAGTTAAACGGACGTTACGTTACAAGCGAAGGTGGACAGAAATGGACGGGGCTGATGCGGCACGACGAGTCACATTCGCGATCGTCGTCGATCGGCCGGTCGCAACAAATCGTTTATCTTTTCGAACCTAGACTTCTCTTTTTCAACCATTTTTTTCATCTAGCGAAATAAAGGTAAAGTTGAGTTGCTTCACACAGAATTTCGGGACGAAATGAACTTATTTTGTAGACACGTGGCTGACCGAAGGGGGTAGATCTACTATTAAAGTAGAACTACTCAACCTGGATGTTCTGGGTTCGAGGTCCAAGGACATGCGATACAAATCCTTCTCGTTCAGCAAGAGCGACGTGTCCAGTAGATAGTTGGTTACCTTAGTGACTAGTTCGATCTTATAGGGAGTTTGCTGAAAATGCCGTATCTCACGGATTACGTGAGAAATCTGAAAAGACATGTAATATCTTTTTGTAATTTTGTTTATTAATGTGATAGCAAATAGTAGACATAAAATAATTAATAAACGGTACATGCATCATTGGTTTTGGATAAATCATTCTTCAATTCTTCTATATTTATTACCAAATAGATAAAGATATGATAAAATAAAGAATTTGATATAGAAGAGGACTTTAAATATAATTCTTCAATAATTTGTGAAGAAAGTATCGCTCACCATTCGCATTTTCGAGAAATTCAGAAGACCCTCGGTAACGTTTGGAGTACCCTCTTCAATAAACGAGAGGTCAGTGAGGTAAAGACCTAAATAAGGGATACAGGGTGGATCGCATCGGTGCAGGGCGTCTCGCAAATTTCTAAAGCGCCCGTCAGATGAGACGATATGCTGTAGTCTTTCTATCGTTTGTTTTGTCTGGAAATTAATGATAATCATTGTGCATAATTTGCGAATGCGTAGATATTAATTATAATACCATATTATATTACGTTGTTTAACATAAAAATCCATTGACTAAGTAAACTTTACATTAATCATAAATATCTTTTTAAACACAATCAACACAATAAATTCCTTTTAAGGGCTAAAAGTCTTAACAATATATTTCATTTTAATTGCAATAAAACTTCTTCAACATGTCGCATTTCGTAGTTATAATATGCGAAAGTGCACTAAAATAGTATTTTTTGCAACTTTAACTGCAAATTTCTCAAAATTGTGGCGTGTGTGTGATAGAATAATTTGGATTATATTCAATCTAAAAATAATTGCCCTCGTTCTTGCGTTCCAAAAAAAATATGTTTTATTAAACGGTGTTAGTTGCAAAAATGGATTTCAATGAAGAGTTGCAAAAATTGATTTTTGCTGTCAATAGCATTCACTATTTACACAAATCTATTGTCGAGAGCCAAATGAATTATGTGCAAAATTGAATTTATAAATTATTCAGGAATTTTCGATCAGCGCACCGTTTTGGAAACTTTGTCCCAAGTTTTCTTCAGCCTGTACACGCTGCTGTTTGTGAACGCCGCGCAAATCTGCAGCACGCCGTTGTAATTATGCAGAACCCTATTGATGTCAGCGACCGCGGCCCATTTCTCGATAGCGGCAACTCTGGCCGACATGTTGGAGCGACGAATAATCTCGGAAACAACCAGTTGCGACACTTCGTTGAATCTCTTTGTCATAAGAAGAATATGGGGCGCGCGGGTTGCCTTATCCGTTTTCATCCATGCTTGTCCAAGAAACTCTCTGCAAGATAAATTCCTACGTACTCAAACAGCACTACGATGCGTGATTTAGCAATCCGTTACTTACTCGCTGGAGATAGAGACAAATATATGGTGGTCCAGATACGTCATCTGCTCCGCGATCTCGAGTGCAGATAATGTCTCGATGCTTTCCTTACTTGAAATCTGAGGAGAATTCATTATCGAACATTAGTCCGGCTAAACTTTATGAAATCATTATTATTATTAATGATCGTTTTGTTTCCTATAGTTTTTTAGATTAAATATAATCCTAAATGATTCTATCACGTTACAATTTTGAGAAATTTGCAGTTAAAGTTGCAAAAAGGACTATTTTAGTATAGGTACTTTCGCATATTATAACTATGTAACATGTTGGAGAAGTTTTATTCTAATTAAAATAAAGTATACTGTTTAAAAAGATATTTATGATTAATAAAGTCCAAGTTGCAACTTATAGGCGACTTAAGGATCTGCTAAATATTTTTTAATTATGCAAATTTAATCAAAATTTCTTAAAATTGTGACGTGATAGAACAATTAAACAAGATCATATTTAATGCCCCAAAAAACTACCAGAGACGATTATCTTCGTTCGTGTATTTTTTCATTAAACAATATAATATAATATTCTAATTAACACGCATCCAGATTATGGACAACGATTATCATAAATAATATTAATAATAATTTAATAAAATTATGTATCAAATTAAATTCGCGCGCGTGTAAAAATGATACCAAAGAACTATTCTCCATGAATGTCAGTCTAAAAGGAAACAAAATGTGGTTGCGCACAATACTTTATTTCTATTATTAATCAATATTGAATGAGTAGATTATTGTTAGATATTACTTACTGATGGGGGAGTTAGCAATTTCTTCAAATCGACCTTGTTGCTCTCGGTTTCTTCCTTGGTAATCAATCGCAGAAGTTGAGTGGCTGCCTTGTGTTCAGCCGGCAACAGATTGGGACTGTAATTGATATCCTCCAAGAACTCGATGGTCATGCTCTTCAATTTCTGATCACTCTCGAAGTCTTGGGCGTGCTTGGACACCCAGTGCCTCAGAACGTTCAGCACCCTCATCGTCGCGGCGGTCGACATCACGGACTCCTTCCGCCTATTCCTATCCCGGCCGCGATTGTTGTCGTTCCCGGAAGACGGCCCTATGTCCGGTGGATTGCTCGAGGCGGATGTCGCGATGGCAAACGCGGTCGCCGCCGTGGACGTGCTGCTCCTGAATTCAGGACTGATTTTAGTAACGATGAATATCGGCGACTATGTTCGTAAAAATAAAAATCAGAGTCTTTAGTCCTCGAATCCTCGACCTTTCTTCATCTCTTTCTGATCTACGCGTTCGCTCTACGTTCTACGTTGCATTAGGCGAATCTCTATCGTTTTAACCTGGCAATCAGGTCATTCGCGTTGTATTTGAAAGCATGCTACAGTACTGCGCTGAAAGAACGGCACGAGAAAAGATCCGGTGATTGTCTATTTTTCTATTTTTTTTTGTAAATAATACTTGACTATATTATATCATGTAATAAGCATCGTGAGTAACTTAAGCAAATAGAAGTTAATGTGCATCTCGATTTTGCAAAAGAAGTTTTAAGATATCGGTAAGTCAGCGGTGTAGGTACTGTTTATTTGCTGTTTTTATATTATTGTGTCGCTACAAAGTATATTATTTGGAGTAAGGATTGTAACTGGCATAGTTTTAGCAAGTTCAAGTTTCGATGCTATAAATATAAAATAATGTATCTAACGTTAAATTGTGCTAAAAAAACGGTACGAGAAAAGATTTAATAAATATTATTTTTTCTATTTTTTTTTTAAATAATACTTGACTATATTATGTCATGTAATAAGCTGATGTAACAAATAAAAATACATCTCAATAGCATCGAGATTCAAATTCACCAGAATTATTACCAATTTCAATCGTTCTTTATTGGAATATCCAGCGCTATAAAAGCACGCAGTGGCACAAGGCGGCTATCGGGTAAAAACTATTTCTATTTCGTTTGGTCCATTCTCTCGTTCACTATATGGTGCATTCTCTAAATGATGAAGAAATAGAGTGAGTGAAATTGAATCGTGTGTAAGCGAGTAAACGGCGTAGTTAATAGCAAGGGAAAAGAGACGCGTTTAAGGATTACATTACGATTAAAATTATCGGAAATCGATAACTATAAGTTTCGACCAAGCCAGAGATTTGTATGATAACAGAGCAGAGCACAAGACACGCAAGACAATTTCAGGCTTTGTTTCTAACGATGCCGCAAGCAGGAGAATCGCAGCCATGCTACACGCAATAAGATGGATAATGACGCTTTTCAAAATGAGTCCACTTACCAGATAGGTTTAGGTCCAATGCTATGAATGACACAAAACAATACATGAAAACACGGTTGAATAGAAACGGCAGCAGGAGTATCTTTCTGATCTAAGGATTCTCACTTTAGTTTGATTTTGACGACGCGACGGTGATAAAGATATAATTTAAATCAAACAAAAATGGAGCAACAGTTTTGAATTGGGTGATTTTTGCATTATAATTATTATGGAATTTTATTTATCGATTATAAAGGAACTAAAGATATTGAGATATTTACAAGTTAATTAAAAAAAATACATTATATTAAAATAAATTGTAAATTATTTATAAAACAGTTTTCATGATACAGACATGAAAAATTTAACGTATTTACAATATATTTACAATTCTTTTGAATATTAAATTGGCACAACTCGAGTATAACCAGAAATGTTGCATTATATCGGGTTTTGAAAAAATGAATTTTTGCATAAAGCGGGAAAAATTATATGTTAACTCTAAATTATCTATCTATCTTACGGACTAAACTATCAGAAAACACGCCGAATAGTCTATATAAGACATTATCCTTTCTCTTTAATGTAGATATTCTCCAATTTTTCCACCAATTTCTCCCTCTAAGAATGATTTTAATTATAACTCTGATAAATGAAACATGATATCGAGAAGAAGCTCTCATGCGTTAGAAGACGGAGATTGCCATTAACGGCACTCAACATTCAGCAAGAACGAAATAGAGATAATTTTTATCGATACGAATGCCCTCGAAAGTTTCAGAGACACGATAAAATGCAGGTAACACGTAAAATAAAGGCTATATTAAAACGAACCTTCGATGACTCTGCCGAAAGCTGGTTATTACCACACCGGCCTTACTGGAAACCTGTGGGTCATGCTGATAGCCGCTTTGCTGCGAGGAGCATTCGTCATGCATCGACCGTCTGCTCACCCGATAATTCTACAAATCCATCGCGAAATTAAAAACATTCATTAAACCGCACACAAACAATTGTGATTATTATATAAATTATCATTTTGGGAGCTCATAAATATTTAATGATTAAAGAAAGATTCTTTTTCTCCCCCGATTAATTTAATTTACTACGCGTTTGAAGAATTTTTCACATTTTGTTATTCACACATACGCCAGATATGGTGGAGACCGAGCCGCTCCTTGGCCCGGTGGATGCAGGCGCGGAAGCAATCGACGCCCTGTGCTCCGAATATTGTTGTTGATTCTGCTGCGCCGATTGACCGATCAGTTTAAAAGAGGTTACACTCTCGTCGCCGTTCGGCGTAGCCTGCTCTTCTTTACTTTCCTTGGTTTCCCTTATAAACGGAGAGACAGGCGTTTTCGGTGTTTTCGGCGTCTCCGGCGTTCTTGACGTGTCCGGCGTTTTCGGTGTTTTCGGCGTTTTCGGTGATTTCGGTGATTTCGACGTTTTCGGTGTTTTCGGCGTTTTCGGCGTTTTCGGCGTGTCCAACTTGACAGACTCGACCGATTGCGATAATGACGGTATGTCGTCATAAGTAAATTGTACTTCTATAATTTATTTTGTACATATTAATTATATATTATAAACACCGATATTAATTAGAAAAACAAGCGGTGTAATTGGATTGTAATTAGTTTATATCTATAATGAAAGATTACCTCTTGCATCCTCTTCTGATGTTGTGACAGGTGTTTCGATATCCGAGACACGACGCGAGTAAGTACCTCCCTCTTGAGGACTTGGATCCGATCCGGAAGCGGATCCGGATCTGGATCCGGATCCGGATTCTGTCGAGCCGACGAGCGTCACGGAGCTCAAGTTGCTTGGCGAAGATGGTGCGCTGATTGCTGTAACGTCTTACGTTCCAAATATTTTTCACACATCAGTATATTACAACTTTATCAAATAAGAGACGAAATATATGTATAAAATTTCAAACTAATTTACCTATGTAATAATTCTCATCCTAATATTTCTCTTAAAGTTAAACAGTATAAAAATATCGGAAAAAAACGCCTTTCCTTTTTGTCTCTAAATATTATAATTTAAACCTGCATTAAATTTAAATTTAACAATAATTTAACACTGACTTTTTGCATATAATTCAAATTTTATAGCTTTAAGAGCTTGCATTAATATATAATTAATATCCGCGATTATACCTGTGAGTGTCTCAGAACTGGACGACACAGCTATTACTTTCGGTATCGTTAGATGACACCCGTCGTTCTCACCGTCCTGATCCACACGAATACTGATTTTTCGCGACACAACCGGAGATTGTGACGAACTGGATGGACTGGACGTTGGACTGCGTTTTATGACCGGGGCCTCGGAGATGAGTCCGAGCTGTTGTTCTTCATCCACTAAACACGAGAAATTCTATATCGCATTTTGATACACTTTTGCGTTACGTTACTTTTATTTTAAGTATTTTCTACTATTACAATTGATTTTCCTTTTAATTTTAAATTTAATTATGTAATATATTGTAAACCACGAGATACTGACGCTTTTTGTATCGCCAGTGAGTTTTTGAGTTGTATCCGCTTGTATTAGCGTCAGAGGACCCATGAGATTTCGCGTCGCGGGTATCGCTCACTTCTGATCCATATCCTATATATGAAGCAACTCGCTATTAATAATTAAAAGCCGCAACTATCTTATATCGTCCTAGTAATATATTATTAATTGTTGATTGAAAAGAAGCTTTAATATGTATGCACCTGATACTGAGCTCGCGCCGCTAGTTCGTCTCGGTGAGAAGTTACTTTTTCTTCGGTCCTCGAAATATTGTATTTCCCTGACATTGTCTCCTAGTACGTCTAAGGATCTGGAATATAAATATAAAAAATATTCAGATATGTTAAGAATAATTATCAGTAACATGTAAAAAATATTTTTCTATAGTAATATAATAATACTCACAAAAAATTTTTTTTTATTACATATAATATATTATCGAGTTTTTTTGATAAATTGATAATTATAATCATTCTGTTCAATTCTTTAAACAAAATAAATTTTAAGCTAATATAATTGCTGTCACTCGCGTTATCATATTTACACGAGGGATCCGGTGGGCATTTGCGCGTCCGGCGGCTCGGCTTCGTAGAAAACTTTCTTGAGAGCCTCCAACACCGTGACGCCGTCGGTGAACACTCGGTACGTCAGCAGAAACGTGTTGAGAAAATCGATACTGAGAAACCGGAGGTCGGTCAGTCGCTGCAACAGCCGCTCGGGCGTCGCGGAACGAATCTGCGGTATTTTGCAGGAATTCAAAGTCCGACTGAACCTGATGTCCACATCGTCCTTGAACAACTTCGGATCGTTCCGGATGGACTGCGGCATCGTAACGGAGCTGGTGTCCGATAACGATCCGTGGAGCAGATCGTTAAAATGAACGTTGTCCATACATTGACTAATATCACTGACCCAAGCTGCTTTTTCCTGCGAAAAGTTTTCGTAATGCATATATGATAATAGAAGCGAAAACGATCTATAAATTTTGTAATTCTATTATTTTTATTTATAATTGTTTTACAGCTCGAATACGAAGTGGGAGTACAGCTTAAAGTGTATGCTTTAAATAAATTAATTTATAGAGTGTAAACTTAAATACTGGGCAGTATTCTTGTTTCTTAATAAATAAGAAACTCGTGTATAAATAAGAATTTCTTATTTATACATGCATATATATTTATATGCACATATGTATAAATAAAAATGTCTTATTCGCCAAGAAATGCCACGGCTATGAATATCTGTCCTCTGTTCGACGACAAGATTATCTGTTTTAATATTTTATAATTTTAACACGTGCACTTACTTGCATGGTAGGCGCCACGAGGTGAACGATCACCTGCGGTCCACCGGATTTTATATCGAGTATAATCTTGAAGTCGCGATTCTGCAACTGGGAAGTCCCGCTGCCGCTACCGCTTCCGCTACTCTCGCTAATGCCACTTGACATCGAACATACTGACAGTCCTAAAATTAGTTTATGGTCGCCACTTTGTAGCATCGAATAACTTCTCTATCTCTAGCCTTTGAGACAACACACACACACACACACCACACACGATCTATATATTACATAAATAAAGAGCAAGAATTGCGTTGTATACGACATAATTTTAAATTACTTGATCCTTTTCGTATTCTTAATCCATCGATAACTTAACCTTCAGTTACCTTACGTTTTCATTACCCGTTGTTACCTCACTAGGGTCTGAGAGACCCCTGTTGTCTTTTCCAGGTTGTATCTTTAAGACAAATGCATCAATTTGACGTTTTTTTTTTTAATCGATACATCTTGTAAAGATCTACAGGACTGTATAAGTTAGATTATTCCAAATTAAAAAATGTAAATGTTATTTAAAAAAAATAAGAACTTGTTTTTCTGAAGAAGCAAAAAAATTAGCTTTTTCTCAAGTACTGAGTAAAAGAAGATACAAGGGTTTTATGAACGTTTTAAAAACCCTGCACGTTTTAACAACGTGCAGAGTCTCTCAGACCCTGGTGAGGTAACTGAGGGGTTAATATTGATTTTTAATTTGACAAAAATTCTTGTATCGCCGATGTAAAGATATCTCGAAAGAAGCTATAAGATACCAGGTCATTACTTTTTCAACGAGTGAATAATTACCATCATCATCTGTGGCACCCTGTTCGCTCGGATCTTCAATCAGCACCGCGTCGGAAAGGGGTATCTTGCCAATCTGCGCAACAAGATTTAAACGGCCGTCGTCATCGGACTGGCGAGTCGTGAGCAACAGATGATTCGAGAAGAGAAAGCACTGTCTGACAGCCTCCCTGTCGCTCGCGGCTTTGCCGCCGAATGTAGCGCTTAATCTGCTTCGGGCACCACGCGGTTTCTCCACAAGTTGTATGAGCGTACCTGAAACAAGCCGGTAGGACAGATTATGCAAAGTCGATCGTGATCCGCGGCGATTTATACGATTATTATTGTTAACATCGTCGCAGAACGAAGTTCTCCGTTGGAGGAAATAACGCTCGACAAGAATTATTTTATTTTTCTGGCTTGTCGGGTTTCTGGCTCCAAAACGAGCTATCTTCAAATAATCGATACAATTAGGAGAAGCTGCCTATGCGCATTTAAAAATAGCAGGACGGACGGGAATGCGAAATACGCAATATCGTGCCTGCGCTGTTGACGTCATACAGAAATTGAAATTGACTATTCCGCAGAGTTCAATTTTCGATACTGAATTCAGTAATGCAAAACATATCTTTTTGAAACTGCAAACCGAAATCTGAATTCGCCGGTATTAGGCCGGCATCGTTCATTCATCGTAGATTCTCTAAATGGAAAAAGCTAGATAAGATCAGGTAGGTTTCAAGCCATTTAGATTTTAGAAAAAAAAAGTTGAAAGTGTGACAGTTCCTTTAATGACTAGCTAAGTCAATTCAAATTAAATATTCTTCACGTCTCTTTCTTCCTGAGAAAAAAGACGTTGCAAACTTATGTTTCTATAAATAAACCAAATTTATGTTATAAATAAATCAAAACTATAAATAAATCAAAACTTATGAACGAATTAACAAAGCAATTTCATAGATGTCTGATATTGACGTGTTCAGTTCTCTTATATTCTAGGATTTATTATTTATTTTTTGAAACCTTCAACCGAGTCCTTCCAACACATCACTGAAAGAGCAACGCGTGTACCTTATCTATGTACATCCAGACGAATAGCTATATAGCTGATTCTTTGCGATTATCCTTGGTCCCTACCATCAGCGTCACACACATCGCTTGGTCCCACCTTTCTCGCTATCGACGCTATTATACGTTAACAGAAACAGAGCTCGCGAAACTCTCGTGGTCTTTATGCGCGCTGCACCGTACTGATGGACCGACAAAATGGCAATGCCGCGGATTGGTCGCCGCTTGTTTTCGTTCGTTCGTTCATCGACCTTTAGGCTCGCAATATCGCCGAATATCCCCGGACACAGAGGTAAGGCTCGAAGAAAATCGCGACCCTCGTTTGCCTTGGAACGAATCGTGACGTTCGCACCGGCTGATTTTTTGCCGCGACGAGAGGCGAACGAGAGATGACGTTCGCGGGATGGTCTGCTCTGCCGTTGGCGACCGAAAGACGTTTACGTGATAACCATGTGATGTGGCGTCAAACACGAGGAGGGTTGCCAGGATCGTGTTTATAAAGCCGACTTACCACAAGACAAGAGTTTTACCACTTGTACTTGAAATAGTTTCGCTTTATTTTATTCCTTGCTTACCTTTAGCGAAAATATGCGACATTTATTGCAAAACAAGATGTTTCAGCCGTACTTTTTATTTTATATTCTATGCTTTTTTTTTAAATAATAAAAAATTAATTTAATAATATAATAAATTAATTTTTAGACATGTATACAACTCGTTGCAAATATGGATTTAAATTAAATTTTAAGCCTCTTCTTTCAATGTTCAGGTCATTATTTAATAAGAATATTAAATATTAGATATCTGCTAAGAATAGCAGATATCTAATATTTGAATGGTGTATTGTATGGAATTTCGAATATTCTTTAGTAATTTATGAACATGATTAAACACCAGAAGAGCTACTATATCAAATTTGAAACGACTAATAAAATTACAGTTCCTGCGACATTCCGCTTGCATGCAACTGTGTCGCAATTTGCTATTGAGTCATGTAATCGACGTGGCGTAAGAATTTTTCGTCTGACAAAAATCCGCCAGTAGTAGAACAGTACGTCGGCCCTGACAAGACACATTGCGCAGGATCGAGATGAAACCAAATATATACCGACGAAAATATATCGACGCGACCAAGTTGCGTCATCGATTTTGAACATGTAACTGTGCGTTTGCGCCCTTTGACTCCCCCACTTCCGCTTTCCCCATCCCTGACGATGGGGAAGCCCATCAAGCTTTACCGACAATGATCAAGTCCAGAAACGAGTTTCCCAGCCAGGGATAAACCGTGAGAGATACGCGAGTTATCAGGTACCCTCGATTTTATCGACTTCGGCAAAGTAAAATCTTTTAATTTTCGATATTTTTTCTATATGCAAAAATAATTTTTCATACTCGGTAGTTTTAACATTGTACTGGGCACAGCTTGTCAGATTTCATTTAAAAGTGGTTAAAATAGAAAATAATAGTTATACGTACCATCGTTAAAACGCGAAATAATTTTGACTGTTCAATTCTTGCGTAAATTTTTAAATACGCAATATTTAAATATTTTTGCACTTGAAATGAGCCTTCTTTAAAAAAGTGAGTCCACAAAACATGTTTAAAATAAATAAAGAAACTACGAAAGAGAGAGCATTGACGCACTCACCCTGTCTGACGAAGACCTGATTGACGTCCAGTAAAATATCGCATCCTTCGATAATCATTCGCTCCACTGCTAGATTCTTTCTCAGATTCTCAGTCTCGCTGACCTGAAATAATGGGACATGTTTAATTAATATTTAGAGCGAAAATAAAATATGATTCTTATATAGAGTTAATTGACAAATACCTCGTCGTGCATTTGCCTCGAGAGATCCTCCAGCTGTTGCTTGGCATGCTCGAGGCTCTTACGTTCCACGTGATCGTACGGCGTATGCGCCAATAACTCGCACAAAGTAATTATATATCTTGGAACCTAAACGAATAAAGTAAGTAGCTGGATTAAGGAATTTGTCCTCAAGTTCCACTAAAATCAGAGAGAAAAAAAATGAGAAGAGAAAGTTAGGAGAGTAATCGTGACGCGAAACTTGTCAAACAGACTTTAAATTTTACTCTTCTTAGAGATATCGGTAGAGCAGAAATAAATTAGAAATTAATTAGTAGACTAATGTAGATTGCAGCATAGAGTAAAAAAAAATCTCACTATATTTAAAGCGAATTTAAATTATATTTCGCCAATAAATTCAGATAGAACTTCCGCGGAAGGACGCGATGGAATGTATATATTCTTCGCATCGACTCCGCTCACTTTATAAGATCGTTAGGATCTCATGTAATATTCATGGAAGCTATACCAAACTATTTCATATAATCGATAATTTCCAAAGAGGTATTCGTATCACCGAGAAAAATCCTTCAATTTTTTTATCATCTTTCTCGCGAGAAGAACAGCGAGGAAATTAATATCGCGTTTGAGGCATTTCCTTAGCGATATTTCTCCCCATAGCGATAATAAAAAAATACAAAGCGATACCGTTGAACGTTCAGAAACTCGTGGCGGTATTCTGCATTTTACGTATGAGAATTGTATTGGTGTTATCGGTTTGCGTCAGTTTCCGCGCATGGCAATCCTACCTGATGCATAGGATATGTTAGAAAGGTTTCCAGGGATCGTCCGTGGCAGGCAGTCTTGTTCTCCAACCTATTGAGCAACGCCACGAACGGTGACGATTGCTTGCACTCAGTCAACACTTGAAGGCTATAGTGGTGGTTTCGCACGTACTCTTGATATATGGATAACATCGGTAGCAGCATGTCGAACAAGTCACCTGCATTGACGAGACGTATCGTGGTCAATATACATTTACATTATTATATCCATTTACATTATTCTCTTACAAAATTGTTGTATTCGCATAAATTAATATCGTTAGGGGGAAAAAAGAAATCGTAGACACTTGAAATGGCAAAACTTCTTGCGTCTTTTCGATTCGCTGAATGCATTAGGGACATAGGCCGTATAGGTATTCGTAGTCGGTTCTTATTTCAAGACCGTCTTAAGTAATATCTTAAAATGCTAATACGGCTTTGTGATTGGTTCATAACATCTTAAGATTGTACTTAAGACGGTCTTAAATATAAGATCCGACTATGAATACCGGCCTATAGACTCGTCGTCCGATATATCGACCTGTATATTACTCACAGTAGTTTTAAGTATAGTCCATACCTAAAACTAAAGTGGGCCAGCTCTCCATACGCGAGGTGAGACCCTTCAGGAATATTTGATGGAGAAACAGCACGGTTTCGCTATTCAAAAATATGCTATTCACGTCCTCGTGACTACATGGGGGTTTCTTTGAACTGGCAGCCATCTTGAAAGGCCTCAGAAAACAGCTTACTAAAATCTCCATCTGCTCCGTGTACTCCTCCTCGATTTCCACCATTTGGAATACCAGGCTGAAATAGGACACGCGTTCAATACCCACCGATAGCGCAAATTAAACGAAGCCAATAATCGTCGATTTTACCATCGCTGTTATATCGCAAATGAATGAATTATGATGAGGAAACGCGGTTTGATTAAGGGAAAAGCGGCGGAAGAACAATAATAAATTTATTTTTATTACGCCGCAAAATGAAATTATTATATTTGTGTTAATTATTACTGCAGTTGTATTTATATAACAGTCGGAGCATATAATTTTATTTCATATAAAAATAAGCTACGCTGTTCTACTTTTTTTTCAGCCTTTTTCGAATGTTGCATTTAATTTCATCGACGCTTATCGCGTTTATTTCCATACGGCCGTGCGAAACGTAGCCGTATGAAACTCGCGAAGCCACGAACAAACCGTTAATGAAAAAGCGAAGTGCGCGAACAAGTTGGACGTCGTCATCGCGTCGTACGACGAGGCAGTAACAATTACCTGTTCCGCTTGCGCATACTCTCGGCGTGCGGGCTCTTGATGTACTGCTCGACAATCTGCTTCCAACGCCGTCGGCACAGCCAACCCCTGAAGAAGCTTTGGACCTTCTTGACTTTTTGCATCTCGATAGAGTCCTCCCTGATTTCACGTAAACCGGGAGCGAAGCTGACGGAAGCGTCTACGTCGTTGCCGAATGGATGGAATGTGCTGTATGAACTTCCGGTACCTTGAGACATGGTTCTCTGAACCGCCGGTCGGTTGACGTATATCGGCATCACGGAAGGCCTCAGCTCCTTTTTCAGGGCGCACAGCTGTAGCGAGAACCGCGAAATCCGTAAATCTCAACGAAGATATAATCCCGGGCAAACAGCTTCCTGTATTTTTTAAGTAAACCAAGTGGAGGATGCTCAAACGAGATTGAATTAAATATTGACCGAGCTTTTGAATGATATATCAGTTCGTCTGACGTAATAATTTTATTAACTTCGATATGTTTTCAATTTAATTATCACAATTAGACATCCGATGAAATTTTAACGAAGGGGATTAAAGACTAGTGGCACTATTCGAGTTAAAACGCGAAGTTTAATTTTAATTCTAAAAGTGCTTCGGAAGTTGCTTTCTATATTTATCATCAGTATAAATTAAAATCGAATTACAAAACATATAGCAGAAAATACAATTAATTTCCGTGACATCGTATTGCGAGAAGTGACAAGTATATTTGAAAAGGCTAAAAACTCCTATTTAGGGGAAACAATCCTCCAATAACGTCCTCTTTCACATATGTTATAAAGATCATTCTTCTGACAATGAGCAAGATATAATTCTGACAATCAAAAGGAGAACACAATAAGCCTCCTAGACTGCAATGCATGGGTCTTAAACCACCCTTTGTTCAGTATTATTAACTATTAAAAGATCTTAGCCGTCGCTTACTGTTTATTAAGAAGTTGTTAACAAAATAAGTTAGGGTACGATACGAATGAGAAGGAAAAGTAGTCTAAAAAGAAAAAGCAGTCTTGTTCTTTTTATACTTTACACAGTTTTTAATCTTATCATGCAAATAGTATATAACAAGATAAAGCCAAACTTTTGTAACTTTCGTATCTTTTGTAATTTAAGATTCACCTTACACCGCTCGGTGCTCGTAGTGCGAAACGAAGTCTATCATTATACAATTCCACATGTGGAAACCACACTGCGCGGTGTGGGGTGGACCTTGCTTTGAGTGGAAGGTTGAAAATCCATGTGAAACCATTTCATGTTGAGAAACAATTTTCTCTTATAAGAGATGCAGGGAGAGGGCAGATCCTCTTTACATGTTCTATTTTCACATACATATTAGTCATTTATAACTCTCAGTACTAAAAATAACTGTTGTATTTTTCAAACCTCTTTTGTTAACAACTTTTGAATAAACAGCGAGCTAAACATTGGTTAAAATTATATAAAGGTTAGCAGAAAAGCAGTCATAAAATATCTATTCTTGAAAGGCATATGTCCCCTCAGCAGATTCACGAAGATTGAGAAAGAAAAAGAGATTTGAAATTGAGAAATTGATTCTGTGATGTGATGGCTGCCGTAGTAGTAACGAATGTGATTGGACAATCAGGACAAAGACTTCTATGCGAGTGGTATCAAAGCACCGTAGCCCCAGTGGGCTAACAATAAGTGCGTTGAAGTAGGAAGGGACTACGTTAAAAAGTGACAACAAAACGATAACAAAAAGATGCCAAAAAGTCTCTCAAATATAGGTCAGAATATACATTTTTTTTTAACAATCGTTTATATACGAATTTTTTTCCTGAGACAGTGTCCCCAGTAGCAGAGCGACGTCAAGATGACGTCTAAAGACGTCTTATTGACGTTAGAGACGTCATTAAGACGTCATACATATGTCATTTGACGTCACTCTGCTACCTGGGGTCGTGAAAATTTTATCCACATGCGCTACTGTAATTTTTGAAGCATTAATATTAAAATAAAAACAAAGTGTGCAGAATCCCTCGTGCGATATATTTTTTTCAAAAATGAATTTATTCGTTACAAATGGTTTTATACTCGTTACGTAACAAAATGTAATCACAAAGTATAAGTTTTGAAATAAAAATACACGCGGGTACGCGGAACAGAATTACGCGTGAAAAATATCACGAGGTAAATATATAACACGGGCTGATATGACTAACCTCCGCTCGGAGTTTTTTTATCTCCGACGCCAATTCCTCGCACTGCTGAGTGTACTGCCACTTGGCCGTTTTCTCGCTCTCGACGATTTGCAACAGGTGCAGGTGCTTCTGCTCGAGCTCCTCCTTTTGTAGCAACAATTTGTTGAAGCTAGAATCAATACCCAAGAAAAATGTGAAATTACGGTTTTTCCGCTTGCAGTCACGAGGCGTGTGAGAAACGGAAAATATCGCAAAATTTCAAAATATTTTCAACGACTTGAAAACCAGCGAAACAAAATTCGCACGCATACGTAGTTGATTTTATATTTTTATACAGTTTATAATTTTTATCCTGGATTTAAACTTTTTTTTAAAGAAAGAAGTTACTTTAAACTGTAGTAAAAATTGTATAAAATTCTATAGATGAAAAACCTATAGAAAAAAATACTCATCTTTAAAATGAATATTTTAAGGAAGAAATTACCTAAAATTTATATAAAATTCTGTAGATAAAAAACGTTATAATCTGTTTATACTTGAAAAGATTATTTTGGTTGTAAATTAAACTACCAAACTATCCGATTCCGATGCCAAATGATCGATTAGTCTTGTTAGGATCTTTCTCATTGCCTCGTGTAACTAGCGACATTTGACATTTATATCTTATCAGCATAATCTACGCAAAAAAGAGGGTGCGAGGTTCCCCGACTTAGCCGATTCCGTAAGTAAAGTGATACGAATGATATAAAATACGAACTAAGGCGTAAAGTATCTTTCCCCGGAGAGGAACATGTCACGAAAGATGATACGCCACGTGTATATCTTTTTTATATACTAAATATCGCTGCAAAATTATAATATAAATAATATATTCTTCCACAAAAAGAAGACTTTTTTCGAGTATAAAAATGAGGATAATCTTTTCTCATAGTTTTTTTTAGCGATCTCTGAATACGATTCCGTTTATTAAATTGCTCACAATTTTAAAAAATTTGCTAAAATCGCAGAAAAGGGCAATTTTATTTTGAACAAAAGCCCTTTTATGTAACTTTAACCACAAATTTCTCAAAATTTGTGACGTACAAACTAATATGGTATATGGGATCGAATACCATAGCGTCTAAAAACTATTGGAAATGATTACTTTCGTTTTTGTGGATTTTTTTGTTAAATAGTGTAATATGTTAGGCAAGATGTACTTTACTTCTGCACGTTCTAACGTATATCTTGTTTTTATTAAACTTTATTGAACGTTTACTACTAAAAACTAATAACGTAGAATCGTCTTGAATCTTTCTTCATAGGTTTAAAATTCTCCTAACATTAAGCAAGGATTGCACAACATGGTGTCTCTCTCATCAACAAAATTAAGTAAAAGATTTCCTTTCACACTTAAATTTTAATTAAGTTGCTCTACATGCATACCCATAAGCCGTGTAAGTACATAACACAACTCGTCCACATCTCGCGGTGTTCCGAGAAGCTCCGCTTGAGTTTATGCAAAACAAGCACTCTCGATCCGAGTGTGGTCCACGTTGCATGAAAAAATTATCACGATATCGATCGACCTTATGCGTGAAACGAGATACTCGAAGAAGTATCAACCCTGTATTTTCGAGCACGACATAGCAGAATTGCTAAAGTAACACGGATATCATTATCTATGCATATTACGGTGCAGAGTAGCAGTAATCTGAGAAGGCAGCCGAGCCGTTCCGCAGGGATGCGAACGTATATAAGTCGGCCGGTAAAACGAGAACTATAATACGCGAAAAGGAAATGGAGCTTCTCATACCGTGAAATATTTAAAAAGGACGAAACATTTTTGCGTCATATAAGCGATATCAGATAAATATATTATTTACGGTTTCTCTTATATATAAATGTCAATAATTAAGAGAAAGTAAATTAATTCTCATTTTGGATTAAGATTTAGATTTGGAAAATTATGCAAGAGTAATTTACAGTCATTTATATAATCATTTTTTTTTTATTCAAAAAACAAAATAATGAAAACAATTGCCGCTTAATTAAGAAATAATACTTTGAGTGATGACTAGACAAACAAAGAAGACAAAAATGTTAGCGAAGATGCGAAGATGACGTAGGATTTCCGAGGTCGGAACATAAACGTACAACTTTTATTCTTCTCTATAGTCATTTTTAGAAGCGTCAGGCAAAAACACGGATCTGCGGCTGTCATTTTTTCCCACGTAATAGCATCACGCACGCGATATGACATTAGAACGACGTTTGACACATCTGCGGGCATCAGTGAAACGATCACGTTCCGCAGGAGACGCATCTGCGACGGAAAAGTTGTCGGCTGATTGTTTTGGACGCATCCATAAACGGAGTCGAGCTGGCTGCAAAATCGTCAACGGAGACAAATAACTTGCGTGAAATCCTTTATCTTTTGTAAACGAGAGAAATACGATATGCGGAAGCCCTTTTACATAACCGATCTTATATTATATTTTCGCGGGAATCGTTTCGAACGAATTGCACTAACAGATGAACTATATTTGTAATATTCGCATCGTATCCTCGCAAGGCCCTGTTCGCCGGGATTTCCGCAATAAACGGGCTGTTACGGCCAGCTCTCTCCGCTTGGCCCATAAGACGCGTTTGATAGCATGATGAAGATTACTTCGGCGTTAATGTGCACAAATTACGGCACCGGGATTAATAGAGAGGTGGTGGCTGAGACGGCTCGATGTTAATGCGGTGCCCGTAAGCGTATTTATCAGCGCATCAACGAGATTAAGGGGGAGTCTCTTGAATAATAGACCAAGAGTCTACAGCGGAGTGTTGATAAAATAGAACGATATTGGAGAAACAAAGTTAATTATTGCGCCACGCCGCGAACCGTATTGTCCATTGCGAGATTATTCCGTTAGCCTGCACGTTCCTCTTTTCGTTCTACAAAGCAAATGCGCGTGAAGTCTCAGGAGTCGCAAGAGCCAAGATTATTTTGTCGCCGTTTAATAAAAATAGAAGACTTATTAAACACGCGGAATGAAGTAAGTGAGTCCGTCCGCGCCTTCAGTGAGGCCGTATTAAAGAAAAAGTTCGTTTCCCTCGCGCGGCGTGATATACCGAAAAATTATACAAATTACATTATAATTCAGTCGAATAAATGGAGCTTTTATATCGCGCGCGTTATTGTCGGTGATCGCATATTGAGCCCGCACGTGCCGGCTCGAATAACGGTAACGAATATCGGAATATATCCCTGTGTCCCACGTGCATAATTGATTTATATCTAAAAAACATTTAACGAAGCCGTGGAGTTTATTGACAATGTCGCATTTAATTTTCTCAGAAAAGGAAAACAGGGAAGCTCGGTAATGTAAAAATCGATTCAAACACGTTCAATAGCGCTGGCGGTAGAATCGACGGCAAAATCGACAATGGTGCGGAGACTCTAAGACTCTTTTGTCGATTCTCGCGAATCAAATTAATTCGACGGGACCGAAGCCGTCGCGCACCGGCGGCAAATTTAATTAGACCTCGGAAACATTTAAAACGCAGCCTGCCAAGCTCGATCAGTGGCTGACACCGTGGTAATTTAAGTACGCAGAACGCGAAATCTCCGCGTGAATCAAGGCGACGCGCGACACCGCGCGTCATTTTAATCGGCCGGAGATCTTCGATTCGGGCGCGCGAGCCGTCGTTTACCTAGCTTCTCGTATCGCATCGATCCACGCTTTGCAGACCGTCTCTGTAGCCGCTTTTAGCTCGTATTGCCGTTGGTTCTCCCTCCTGTATGATATCGCGAAACAGTGCTGCAACAGAGAAACAATAAAAAATTCAGTTATCTCCAATGCACGGCAGTAACGACGACGAGCGGGGGGCGACCGATAAAAAAAAAAGCGCGATTTCTTTCGCATGTGTGTTCGATTTGCGCTCCGTTGTTGTACGTATGAAAAATGCCGTGCTCAAGCAAATCGCAAATGGGGGTTTCAAAGCGTCGAGAGGCAAACGAGAATCTCTCCCTATGCGCCGTGTGTGCATGCCTCCGCCTCTGGCGCCGCATTCAATTTATATATGCTCTTTCGCTATTTATGTGTTATACCGGACGTGTACAAATCCGGAAATGCGCCGGCCTCTCACGGATTTCATTAAACTGCCTCGTAAATATTCGCATAATTCAAAAAGCCTTAGGAAACCGTCTCTATTCTCCACGGGTATTATAGCGTTGTTGTTCTCCTCCCGCTTTATCCGAGGGATTTTATTCGCGCGACACAGCTTTTACGAAGGCATTAACTATGCAAGCCCTTATCACGATTTCATTTCAGCTGCATGGCGATCGCAAATCAAAATTGCGCGCAAAAACACACAAACAGCCGTGTGTCGAGCGTGGTTTTGCTCGGGCAGTTTTCAGATGCGTACCCGCTGATCATGCAAATTCGGAAACCGACGGATTATTTCCGTACGACCGCGGATATTGACATATATACCTATACACCAATGACAACATTCTCGTATATACTTTCTCTTCTTTTTTTTAACGTGTGAGATTAACTACAAAAAAAATGTGACTATTTAAAGAAGGCACCGTATGCTGAACTTTGGCAGCGCATGCAGGATTCTGCATCTTAAGGTATAAAAGTTCTCGGCCGTTTTGTGCTCGACGACATTCCACAAGGCAAACATGCATGAGGTAGGAACGTCTTCTCAGAGGGGAAGACTCGCTTTACCTTTTCAAAGAAAATACTCGAAACGTTTTTATTTATTCACGAAGCGTGTTCTGTAGCTCGTGAATGTCTTTCTGTAAACGGATCATTAGATACCTACCATCATCCTTTTAACTGCGATCACAACGTACAATATATTGCCTCGATAAACGCAGATGTTTTATTTCAAGATTTACGCAGGCCTTTGAAACGGAGGAAGAAAGAATTCGCAAAAAGGAAGGAATTAATGCGCAGTATTATAAGCAAATTGAAGTAAACTGAAAAACTGTGATTACGTGAGAGTGCAGTTACCGCCCTTTTTCGTGCGCGTTATGATATATGAGTTTACCGAGCAGAAAAATGACGAGTTTTTGCTATGCTAAAACGGGTGTGCATTTAATTACGCTAAATGGCGTTACTTCGTTTTGAAAAAAAGGCTGACTTTGCTTTTTCCTTTATCCATGCAGCACGTTTTGAAGAAAAAAAGAAAAAAAAGTTTGTATTCGGAA
This sequence comes from Temnothorax ravouxi, assembly GCA_030770255.1. Lineage (NCBI taxonomy): Eukaryota > Metazoa > Arthropoda > Insecta > Hymenoptera > Formicidae > Temnothorax > Temnothorax ravouxi. The sequence goes on from JASTWP010000061.1 coordinate 230,057, forward strand.
GAACGTGGAACAGCTCGCAGCAATTTAATATTTCATAAATGAATTGGAAGATGCATGGATACTGATACCTGAATACATTAAAATTAAAGCACAGCGCGCCTATATTATTCCGTTTCCACAGCGCAACGCGGAGAGTGCATATCGGTTAATTTTCGTCCGCGGCTTATAACGCATTGTACACACCGATACTTTAAATAATTAAAATCTGAGGTGACGATGTTAAAATAGAAGCGTTAATTATACTCGCGGTGCATTAAAATACGATAACGACGATGGGTTTCTCCGGGCAAAACCGGATTATGTGCACGTTCCATATATCGATAATTTGCATAGATCGAATATTTCCAATTTCTAGTAACGGACGTGAGCTCGTCTCATAAGCTTACGATCAGAATCGCTAACTATATTTTATCGGTTTATTTAATACCTCGGAGAATCGCATAAATCAATGATTAAGAGGATTAAGAAGGATTTTGAAAAAATTGAGATAACGTATTATATGTATATGTAAATTAATAATGCCTAAAAAATTGACAGAGCACTGTCGCTTCAAATTTATGTTAATTCGTTTTACTTTTCGGCAAATGTAGTACGTTACGTACGTTCCCGTGTAGAAATTTTTCCTAGGCTGTAACCGGGCCCTGGAAGGGCTTCCTTACTTTATTTGAGGCCCAAGTTTGGACGCCCACCTTGGCCCCATTTCGGAATGTCACGCTTTTTTATCTAGGGCCCTTATTGCTTTCCGAACTTGGGCCAATGTTGGCTTCATAAGTCGAGCCTATACTCGAGTAGAAAAAATTATTTATTTTAAATTTTATTATTTTTTAACTAAATTTGTTTCTTAAGATGCAGTTTATGATTATAAATATTTTCTCGTATTTTCTCGTATTTGAAAAAAACACTTACCTTGGTGGGATCGAACTCGGGACCTCTGGATCGTGAGCCAACTGCCTTACGTGGTCGGCTACTTCTTAATTTGATGTAAGCGTTATATATAATCTACATATGTCATAACCAGCGCAAATATATAATTTTTCAAAAATTATCTTAAGAAACAAATTCAGTTTAAAAAAAGTAATAAAATTTTGAATTGGATATATATAATATATTTCCAAAAAGGCTTTATATGGGCTATAACTAGGAAATCCTACATTAAGGGGATCTTAAAGTCGTCTGTAATACCGACATCTGTTTTGCACAGATATTTTTTTTTTTGGCTTTACGGATTTAAAAATCCTTCTCCAAAGTTGAAGCATGTTCGGAAATAAAGGCCACCACGCAATTTTATACCGAGAATAAAAATAAATTTTAGGAACTGCATATAACAATGCGTCAACTTGCGAAAACATTCGCTTTATATAAAAATTCTACAATGTATTGTTACTAAAAGACTGTGGCGTGGCCAGCGGATTACATCCAAAAATACGATGTCGTTGTCAGAATTAGGTTTAGACCCTAAACAAAAAAGTTATCTGTGAAAAATGCAATATAACCTTTAATATTGTCTATCCTTGTCTATTATCATTGTCTATACAAGGACAGATATATGGAATTTGGTCGATAATACAGACGGCTTTAGGATCCCCTTAAACTGTCCTAGAAGGAAATTCGTGATCAAACTGGGCTCTGCGTACGTGCTACGACTAGGAAATCCTACATTAAACTGTCTTGGGAAAAAAATTGTGACCAAACTGGGCCCTGTATGGGCTACAACTAGGATATCCTACATTAAACTGTCTTGGGAGAAAAATTGTGACCAAACTGGGCCCTGTATGGGCTACAACTAGGAAATCCTACATTAAACTGTCTTGGGAGAAAAATTGTGACCAAACTGGGCCCTGTATGGGCTATAACTAGGAAATCCTACATTAAATTGTCTTGGGAGAAAAATCGTGACCAAACTGGGCCCTGTATGGGCTACAACTAGGAAATCCTACATTAAACTGTCTTGGGAGAAAAATTGTGACCAAACTGGGCCCTGTATGGGCTATAACTAGGAAATCCTACATTAAATTGTCTTGGGAGAAAAATCGTGACCAAACTGGGCCCTGTATGGGCTACAACTAGGAAATCCTACATTAAACTGTCTTGGGAAAAAAATTGTGACCAAACTGGGCCCTATATGGGCTATAGTTAGACATGCCCAAATTAAAAATAAAAACTAGGTCCTAAATGGGTTTGAGTTTGACAAGCCCTTATTTTGGATGCCTTAGTAAAGCCCATACGGGGCCGACATTGAATATGGGATGCCCGGATAAATTTCTACTCGGGTTATATTTAGGATTCTCTCTCACATCTCTCACGTGACGAAGGATATTTACGTCAACGTCAACCGATCTGGCAGATATACGCTTCAAATTAACTTCGTTTGCGCCACATTAGCTTTCTATGGAATCATTACCGGAATAATTGATGTGTGTGTGTGCAGTGTGTATGCGTTTGAGCGCTTGAAAGATGCGGCTAATTAATTAAGGCGCGCATCGACGTTACTTTAGCTTCGTTAACGTGGCACCGCGCAATATTCTTCGGGACGTTTACAACCAACGCGGACATTTTGTCGTTAACAAAATGTCCGCATTGGTTGTAACGTCCCATTGTAATCGGCGACAATAAAAGGCTCGCGCGATACGCGTATACACATTGTTAGGACATGCGCGCATTATGTACACGGGACATGAGCAGCGGGCCAATTGTAAGTGAAATCAAGTATAATAACAATGACTATCCGCGTAAATATTCATGACCCATATTGCCGGGAAGGCAAGTCCGTGCGTACTAAGTGCTTTCTATGATATTACTTTGAAATTCGAGTCCGTGCCGTGCCGCCGGTCACGAAACAGTCGGAGTACAGAGTTTCAATTATGAAAACGCCATTAGTTAGCACTATCGATTTGCGATGTCTAAAGATATCAGTCATTCAGATAATCCCATTATTCGAAATGGGGAATAGTTCATTAATTCCCCTGCGGAAGGTAAATGAATTAGGAGCGACTCTTTTTCTTGCTGTCATTTCTAATCTACAATACTTCCTCGTAATAAAAGTCTGTCCACCAAGTCTGTTGACCAGAGATCACTGCTTCAACTATTTTTTTTACTGATGGAGAAAATGTAATACATGTAAATCAATACGCGACGGATATTACCAGCTCTACTTTGGTAATATTACGTGAGGAAACAAAGACAAAAATATACATATATGGACACATTGCACATTGATTATTATTTCACATCCAATCAGAAATCTTATTTTGGATATAAGATATATAAAGGTTTGAGTACATTAATTTTTTTAAACCAAGTTAAGAGGACTATCTGGTTTGAAGTGTGTTAAAAAAATGATTTTTGTACATTTTTTTACGATTAGTACTATCAATGTTTGTACACATATATTTTATTTATATTTTATAAAATATCCATAAATTTTGATATATAAAAATAATATAAATTAGTGTGGACACGTCTACTGCCCGTGTAGATATCTCGATAATTTTATATTATTTATCTTTTTCTTCTTCTTCTTCTTCTTCTTCTTCTTCTTCTTCTTATACTAGGACTATTGTTCTGTCTATTCTGCCTCTGTCACCCCTCTTGCGAGTCTGATATCCAACTCTCATACCAGCGTTTAGGTGGTCTACCTGGCAGCCGAGTTGTGCTTGGTTTGTGTGTCTTTGCCCATTTTGCTATTCTCTCCGGACCCATTCTGTCGACGTGGTCTCTCCACTGGCGACGTCGCTTTCTCGTCCACCTCACTATGTCCTGGATCTCAAGTCCAGTTTTTATTGTCTCGCTTCTTATCTGCTCTCTAAGGGTTACGCCTTTGATGGTCCTCAGTATCTTCATCTCGGTTCTTCTCATTATTCTTTTGGTCTTTGATGTTTCTGCTCCTTATACGGGTCTTATAGACATATAATGTCCCTGAAGCAGCCAGATATCCTTGCTGCTTTGTCGGCCTGCGTTCGTACTTCTTCTGGTGATATTCCTGTCGCTTGCCGTTTCTATACTCCTAGGTAATTAAACTTCACCTGTTGGATGATGTTGTCATTAGCTACTACCTTACATCGGACCGGATCTCACCATCGCTTGGGTTTTACCTATTGATATGATCATGTTGAATTTCTCTGCTGTCGCCTTAAATTTGCATAAGAGTCGCTGTAGGTCGTCTTCCGTTTCTGCTAAGAGTACGGCATCATCCGCATAGCACAATATCCTCAATATTTGATCCCCCATTCTATATCCGCAACCTTCGTTGACGCTTCGGGTAATTTCGTCCATGACTAGATTGAAGAGTGTGGGGCTTAGACTGTCGCCTTGTCTGATGCCTGTGGTGACCGGGACTTCTTTTATTAGCTCTTGATCTGTTTTTATCTTTGTTTTGTTGCTAGTGTTGAGCTCCTTGATTATGTCTAAATGGCTAACTTTCCCTTTGCCTTAGAATGGTGATCACGTCGCGTAGCCTTATCCTGTCGAATACTTGTTTTAGGTCCACGAAGCACACAAACACTGGCTTGTTGAACTCCACGGACTTTTCGATGAGTTGTCGCAGTATAAATATTGCGTTCAGTGTCGATCTGTTCGGCCTAAATCCTTGTTGTTTTTCGCAAATGGGTACTTTACCTGTGATCTTTTTCGTTAAAATTTTTGTAAGAAGTTTTGGTACGGAGCTTAATAGCGTTATGCCTCTGTAGTTTATGGGATCACACTTCATGCCCTTTTTGAATACAGGTACCGTAATGCTGATCTTCCATTCCTTTGTCCGATCTGCGTCCTCGATGACCCGGAACAGATGCGCTATATGGATCATTAGCTCGTGGCCGCCGTATCTAATCATTTATTGGTGATGTTGTCAATGCCTGGGTGATTTACGATTCTTCAGCTTACCTATAGCTGCTTGTACTTCTTCTGATGTGATCCTATCAGTGGCAATGTTATTCGCCGTATCATCCATATATTATTTTTGTAGATATATCAAAATTCACGGATATTCTATAAAGTATAAATAAAATATGTGTACAAACAAAATTAATAGCACTAACCGTTAAAAAAATGTATAAAAATCGTTATTTTTAACGCTCTAATTACAATATAAATCGTCAAATAAATTTAATATTTTATTTGCAAAGTTAAGTTTATATATAAAATTATAAAATATATAACAAAGAAATTTTATTTTTTATATCAAAATATATTTTAATATAATTATGAAAAACTAATAATAGTTGTAAAAATTACATACAGATAAACATAGTGGTTTTTACATAGGATATTAATAATTATATCGTAAGAGAAAAAATAAAATTTTAATTAACAAAAAATGCATGTAACCTTGTTTCCACGTTGTGCTAACCATGCCTGCACGCTCTTTGACAATTATATATATAATAAAAACAAACTACCAATAGTTACAAAACATCGATATAATACTTGTGCAGAATTACATATATCGTAGAATCGCATGTTAAAAATAATGATAGAAAAAAATATTGGTATTCAAAGATAAAAAAAATTTTTTAAACAGAAAAAAAGTTAATAAGTTTAAGTTTGTGTTTTAAAAATAATTAGTTAAAGTTAAAAAATAACTTATTTTAAATTAACTAAGCTAAATTAAAAGTTATTTATTTTTTAACTTTTTTCTTTAATTTTTAATTAATTAACTAGTTACTACCCAACTATAAGTAAAATATGTTTTCGTCACATTCGGAAGAGAAGATCTACACAGAGAGGAATTTTTTATTATATTTTACTCTTAAATTCACTACAAACTTGGGACAACTTGACAACAAGAAATTTTAAAAATATACAAAAGACATTTTACAAACAACGTGATAAAAATTACCAAGCAGATTGGTAAATTTTGAAAAATTATTGAAATTTTCTATATATATATTTTAGTAAAATTAATCAAACATATTTTATATTTTAATGTAATAGATATTAATATTTTTTATTATGAAACATATTAATCAAAGTAGCTTGCATAAAATTCTTGGTAATACATGTTGTCCCACAACTACCATGATTTCAGGGTAAATTAAAAAAAAAATTCTCTCCATGTATATAAGCGTTAATTAAACATTTCACGCATTTTCCGCATTAAATCTTAATTAGATGCTGTTTCTTACATGAATGCAGAGAGAAAAAGGAGATAGCAAAATACATATTTTCTAGATTTCCAAAATAGCTGCTTTTTTCTTATATCTCGCAGTGCTTTCGCATATCCCGCATTTTGAGCACGACGTTGTTTTTATACGCTTTTACATCCATGGTTACACGTCTCTAGAATTTTATTTGTAATGTATGAGACTGCAATGCGGGCAATACGCAACGAGCAAACTGCGCGCAAGATTTCTTATATAATACTTTGCAACATGAACAATTTTTCCTGGCCGTAAAACTTATGAGAAAATTAGATGGTTGAGTTTATTCCAAGAATGCATCGTGATTCTAGCATGTGCTTGCTATTGTAAAAAAAAATCATAATTTTTTGTAGATTACAATTTGAAGCCATTAAATCGTGCGATCGTACGAATCATAAATTTTATATTTCTTTTATCGCGCAAATGTAAAAATTAATAGATATATTTCCAAAGATGAAAATTAAATATAAACTCTTTTTGAATAATATTTAACATATTTCCTGGGACAAAAGTTACAATATATTAAATACTGTCCTATTGCCTTTTGCTTGTAATACTCCTAACTTTTAATTTCTAATCTATATTCTGTCTACGATATTACACAAGCTCAAAGATTTGTATTGCTTATTTTATAATAATAATTTTATAATAATACTATAAATAAAAATTGCAATAAGTAAAGATCATTGAGAGATGCATTTTCTTTCACTATGCGAGAAGAACATTGTGATCGATCAATGTGACTCTTTGATCGAAGGGACTTCCCTTTTCCGGATTTCTAAGAAACATGGGGATTTAACGGCGATGCGAGAATACGGGAACTCTTTCTCCCTTTTTCGAAGAAAGAAACGTCTGTAAGATCAGACCTCTCGAGGACAGGAAAATAACGGTGAGACCGTGTAAACATATCGCGATTCCCACGTGTATTTGACGAGAGCTCTTTGCTCTCGAAACTAGGACGTGGGTGAAATTCGTTTTCATCCCAACATTCCGACGAAAGCGTGTGTGCTGAAATGGAACTTATTTGAGACCGTTACAACTAATGCAGTAATTACGCTCTTTGTCGTCTTAATCGACATGTCAGCGGTCTGTGATACCATTTCTCATTTAGGCATCCTACATATGTATGTTATGTGGAAAGTTCGAGAGCTTTATGCGAGAGCATAATCGCCCCAGGCGGATTAATCTCGACATTGCGAAATTATTTAAATCGAGAATTTAAAGACTTTTATTTAACAACTTAAATTGCAGATACTCGAAAAATTTTGCAAATATCAGAAAGAAGGAGTGTCATTTTTTCCACAAAAATTTATGTATTTCTAGATTTTGTATAAAGATTTATTTGATAAAGATTAAAGAAATATGTCAAACTTATCTTTGATAAGTCTCTCTGAGGTATCCGTTAAGTACATTCACGTCCGATACTAAAAACGACACACGCGGACAGATCCGAATTGCCAGGTCGGTTACGCGCAGTAAACCAACATTATAAGCTGGCAATCCATCACACGACTGGTAATCGCCGGCTACGGTTTACTATCCGGCCACATACTCGTAGTTACTTAAAAACAGTTTCCAGCGATATCGCGCACAGAGAGAGAGAGAGAGCGTCTTGCCCTGATAACACATCCGGAGAACGGTACGGAATCCTCAGTTTCTACGTCTCTTTCATCGCGGAGCGAGACTTGTGTCAACTTGCATTTAGATTAGAAGATGCAAATTCCACTTTGCTTTGCTTGCACAGAAAACCGCAACTGGCTAACTTTAACACACTCTGTTTAGCACACTCGTCTTTCATACCCGCGCGCGTTTCCTTATCTTAAATAATAATTTATAAGTAAAGATTTTACATCGTAATTTATATCTCGTTTAGTCATTTTGTATATTCAAAATTTCAAAAATGCGACAGTGACGAGCATATTGCTGGGTATACGCAGCTGTCGTCGAAGCGGATGATCCTCGGCACGACATCCGTTTATATCAAGGTCGAGCTGTCGGCTTAATCTAGAATTATGTACAACCCTGCATTACGCATTACGGTGAATCGTAAATCTGCCGCTTTCATAAAGTCACGACGCGACGGTGGCAAAGAGTCTCGCAGTGTAACGCGTTAACTGGAGAGTCATCACTATTTGATGGAGAAGACCGCTAATCGTATTTTTAATTCATGATTTAATGCGCGGTTAATGAGCAGGCGTTTGCTCATCTCACTACCGACCGGAGGTTCAAAGTAATAACGGCATTTCGCGCCGCTATATACCAGCCTTTTCGTTTATTAATTACGGTTGCCGGATTCTCGGGAACACACAAACTGGTCCCAACACCTGTACATGGTTATCAGGACTGATAATTTAGTTATTGGGTCTCGTTAAATTACTACAAATTCAAATAATTAACAAGAGAAAGGCCAAAATCACCTCACTTTGATAAAATATATCTATAATACTGATGAAACATGCGGGGATTTACATTTCACATAATAGAATCAGAAAGGACTAAATTAATTTTAATATAATGTTGAAAAAGACTGAACAAACGGTTTAATCAACTACCAAACTAGAATTATGCATTAAAAAAAAACATTTTGTTTTTATTTTTCAATATACTGACGTATATATTTGCATTTTTAAAGATAAATATATAGGGGAAACTGGGGCTAATTTGTCTACAGGGACTCTGTGTCCACAGTACTGCTATCTCAAGTTTTAAAGCGTCGTCTACAATACACGGAGTAAGCGTGGAGTAAGGAGTAAGAGTAGGCAGGAGTAAGCAATAGTAAGCATTGTGTCCTGATTGGCCGAGCGTAAGTGTAAGAGTAAGAGTAGGAGTAAGAAATAAAATTAATTTATTTCGCTTACGCCCTTACGCCAGCTTTCTTAAACCGAAAATAGCCCTCTTACGCCTACTCTTACTCCTTACTCCACGCTTACTCCGTGTATTGTAGACGACGCTTTAGAGACAGATGTCTCTACCATTGTAACAAATACTTAAAAAATGCCCTACATAAGATATTTAAATGTTGTTTGTAAAAAAAAATACGTGAAAAAATAACGCACGTTGAGCACGGAATATAAAAGTTAGTTTGTATTCGAGGGCAAAAGCGACACCCGCCGATAAATAATGCGCACTGTAAATTATAAAGAATACACAATGAACGGAGTTTGTTATAATTTTCACAAGCCGTGTACCTACCCTTTATTCTCCGTGTTTCACGCGCGTATACGTGAGTGAGTCTCCTGTGTTACATTTAATAAACTCGCAAAAACAGTTTCCACCATCTGAACTCGTCGACGTTTACCTTATGATATTATTTTACGGCAAAATGAAACTTATCCGAGCTGTTTTAATCCGCGCGACTTTCTGTACGCGGGATTAAAACTGATTAATAATGAGTTATATAACTCGTTCCTCTCACCCTAGTCCCAACTTTCTCGCACATATATAACGCTAGTTAAAACGATCGCGTAAGTTTTCCCCGCGGGGATATAGATTTATCGCGAGCTGCATCGTAGAGCACAATTCGCGGCACGTTCGAACGTTGCTATAGATTTTCGCACGCGAGAAATGAGACTTCAATAAAATCACTCGCGTCAGAACGAGGTATATCTCCGGATATGTATTTCCGCCGTACGTTGCTACGGACGTGCAGATGCGCTGCAATTCGAACAACACTGTTTTCCAATACATTTCACCTCTCGTCAGTTAGAGATTCGATAGACGTTTCCCGTAACGAGAGAGAAGAGAAAGGGGGCGGGGGAAAGCTCAAAATTTCTATTTATCAAACACTTGTGCCGATCGATAGAATTCGCGATACGTTGCGCGAAATAACGCGTTTCACACAGGCGCAATAATAACAGCCGCAAACGTACTGCCGGTTAATGCAAAAATAAGGGCCGGTAAGGAAATTGACCGGGACAGAGCGATATATCCCTGTGGACAGCTAATAAACTTCTTTAAACGCACCATTCGGGGCTCGTACATAAGAAAAGTAAATTACGCACACCGGCGCTCGTGCACACGATCCCCTGGTCGTCGGAAAATTAAGATGAATGCCAAGGGTAGCCGTTTGACAAGGGAAGGAGAAAAATAATTCGCTCCGGGTCACAAAGTTGCTCCTGCTCATCCCGTACGCCATACATACAGGTGAAAGGTAAGTATATATGTACATATCTATATATATAAGTCACGTCTGTCTGTCTGTCTGTACGCGAACTACTCATTCGTTAGTGGACCAAATTTTTACCAAAAGTATATGAAATAGGGGTAGAATTTTCCGGGGATAAAAATGTCGCGGCTAATTTTTTGCTACCGATTTTCTGAAAATCGATTTTTTTAATTTTTTTAATTTTTCGGGAAATAATCTACCGAATTCGGGAAATAATCGACCAAATTTCAAAGAATTGTATATGAAACAGGGGTAGAATTTCCCAGGAAGTGCCATAAAGTGTATAGTTTTTCGCTACCGATTTTCTGAAAACCGATTTTTGTAATTTTTCCAATTTTTCGGGAAATTGACCGAATCACATTCGTTAGTGGACCGACATACATTTTGAATTTGTAAAATTCAATTAACATAGCAGGCATATGTTAAATCAACACATGTATGTGTTGATTATTTAACACAAAAATTTTAACCAGCAGATTTTTTCACAAAAGTACAAAAATTTTCCAACAGTGTAGGATTATAAAAAGATATATTAAAAACAAAAACAATAAAAACAATAAAAAAAAGCTGTGTGCCAAAAGTGTGCAAGTAGAAACTTGCACATTGCTTCCTCATAGTTTTAAAGTGTTCAAGTGGAAACTTGTACATTGCTTCTTCATAGTTTTTAAGTGTGCAAGTAGAAACCTACACATTGCTTTTATGATGAAGCTTTTATTTTATTCGATGTATACTTATCAGTATTTATTTCTTTTGGCTTCCTCATAGAGGAAGCTGCTATAAATCATATATAAGAAGCATTTATCCATGTAGATTATGTATGATTATACACAATTATATATAAACTTTAAATTCAGATTATCCAATAGATGGCATTCGATAAGATTCATTTCCTGTATTTAAAAAATTTTGCTATTTGTATGTTTTCATGTTTTTCAACAATATTTAAACAATATTAAAATTATATATAATTAGTTTTACGGAGTGGGTACTAAAACTGTCCACTCCAACCCTCCTCCTTTCTCAGGCCGGGCTTGGGACCGTCCAAGGCAATTCAACACCAACTTACATTTAATGATACTTTATTCATAAAAAAAAATTAAGCTCCATATCTCAAAATTTGCAGAAATTAGGGCAATCATATAGATTTTTTTAGATAAAAATCGGTAACCCCTTCATTATTAGCAGATTTTATTAATTCTATTATATTTTTCAGTTTTTTTACCCTTAATTTATATATAATTCTTTAAAATTTGGTTAATCAGTTCTTAAGTTATAAAATTTTTGGTAAATTTGAGTGTTTTTTTAAACAAAAATTGATAACCCCTTTATTATTAGCAATTTTTAATAATTTTTTTATATTCTTCAGTTTTTTCTACCCCTATCTATATATATAAGTCACGTCTGTCTGTCTGTCTGTACGCGAACTACTCATTCGTTAGTGGACCGAATTTTTACCAAAAGTATATGAAATAGGGGTAGAATTTCCCGGGGATGAAAATGTCGAGGCCAATTTTTTGCTACCGATTTTCTGGAAATCGATTTTTTTAATTTTTTGGGAAATAATCTACCGAATTCGGGAAATAATCGACCAAATTTCAAAGAATTGTATATGAAACAGGGGTAGAATTTCCCGGGGAGTGCCATAAAGTGTATAGTTTTTCGCTACCGATTTTTTGGAAACCGATTTTTGTAATTTTTCCAATTTTTCGGGAAATTGACCGAATCACATTCGTTAGTGGACCGAATTTTTATCAAAAGTATATGAAATAGGGGTAGAATTTCCCGGGGAGTGCCATGGAGGGGGGAGAGAGGGGGAGAAAGGGGGAGAGAGGGGAGAGAGGGGAAGAGAGAGGGAGAGAGGGGGAGAGAGGGGGAGAGAGGGGAAGAGAGAGGGAGAGAGGGGGAGAGAAGGGGAGAGAGGGAGAGAGAGAGGGAGAGAGGGAGAGAGAGAGAGAGAGAGAAAGAGAGAGAGAGAGGGAGGGAGGGAGAAAGAGAGAGAGAGAGAGGAGAGAGAGAGAGAGAGAGAGAGAGAGAGAGGGAGAGAGGGGGAAAGAAGGAGAGAGAGGGGAGAGAGGGGGAAAAAGGAGAGAGAGGGGAGAGAGGGGGAGAGAGGGGAGAGAAGGGGAGAGAAGGGGAGAGAGGGGGAGAGAGGGAAAGAGAGAGGGTGAGAAGGGGAGAGAGGGGGAGAGAGGGAAGAGGAGAGGGAGAGAGGGGAGAGAGAGAGAGGGAGAGGGAGAGGGAGAGGGAGAAAGAGAGGGAGAGAGAGAGGGAGAGGGAGAGGGAGAGGGAGAGAGAGAGGGAGAGGGAAGAGAGAGAGAGAGAGAGAGAGAGAGAGAGAGAGAGAGAGAGAGAGAGAGAGAGAGAGAGAGAGAGAGAGAGACTATTTGCGTGTCTTATTACATATGTCCCCCGGGGCGAAGCCCGGGTAACCAGCTAGTTTCATATATAATTCGTTAAGATTTGGCTGATTTCAAATTTGAGGTTCAACACCAACCTACCTTTAATGATACTCTACGATTTTTCGACGTTTTTGAACATAAGCGATACTTTGGCATCGAAAACTCAAAAAACAATTTTCACATCAATCTTTTCTACTCCTATTTTATATATAATTCTTTTAAATTCGGTTGATTAGACTTAGCTTTATATGCGAGCAAAATTATGAACCTTTGATCGCGTATAAAGTTGGGTCTAATCAACCAAATTTAAATAAATTATATATAAAATAGAGGTAGAAAAGACTAGAAAATATAATAAAAGTAGAAATAGATCGATATCTCCAAATTTGCGAAAGTTAGAGCAACCACGAACATTTCTAAAATAATTCAAAATTTTTTTAAAAAAGAACCCTTTTACCGATCATCGCCAAATTCAATACCAACCTTCCTTGAATGATATTCTATCGATTAAAAAAAACAGCCCGATATCTCAATATTTGCGGAAGTTAGTGCAACCATCACAGACATTAAATCTGCACATACACACACACACACGGACAGGCGATTTTTAAGCGATATTTTGATGTTTTACAACAATCTGAACATATTGGCAGAAAAAACTCAAAAACCAATCTCTTCGGTGGTTTCTTCTACCCCTATTTCATATATAATTCATTTAAATTTGGTTGACTAGACCCAACTTTATGCCCAATCAAAGGTTCATGTACGAAATTCACGAAAACAAAGCTTCCTCTATGAGGAAGCAAAACAATAAAAAATGGGGTGACAATCGAGCCAACAGCCTCCTTGTGGCCACCCTGGAAACAGATGCTAATTTATCTGGCTAATGTTGGCCGTAAGCGCGCAGCGCTATAATGTTTTGAGCTTCCATTGCAAATATCTCAAATAATATGAGATATTTCGAAAAACTCATAAGAACATTTTTTGTAGATATTTGTCTGTTCTACAACTTTGATCTCTTCAAAAATTTCAAAATTCATCGTATTTGTGGAGAAAAACGAATTTGTTTATAAATTGTTAATAAAAAACATACTTAGGGATAGCGGAAAATGGCGGAATTTGAATATGTTGTTCAATATATTTTTCTGAACACAATGACGTAATAAAACCTTGTCTTGCAATTTTTTCTAGGTCTAATCGTATATTTTGACATGGACTACTAGAACTTTTCAAGCCTTATAATTCTAAAAGTTCTTAATGAAAAAATACTTTATTATAGTGTTTTGAAAAGCTCTTGAGATTAGCTATAAGAATATGCATTGAAAAATAGAGGTTTTTATTTAAGACATTAAAGGTGTTGTTCACGTGAGCTTTAAATGACCATCCAAGATCAGACCAATGGTACCATCTTATGGCCTCCTCGAAATCAAACAACTTTTGTCTGAAACATTTTTCTCAGAAACGTTTTGTTTTCGAGATATTTGATCGTTTCCAGACTTTTCTCACACCCATATACACATATATAATGCACGCAACAACCGCGCGCGATTGATTATTAGCTCGCGGTGTTTGCATTGCAATTTATTCGAATTAAACACAATAGAAACTGGAATTTCAATTTGTGAGGACGACCGAAAGGTATGGTATTAAATTACGCGCGCGTGTAACGAGTATTAATGCGAACATAAAAATAATATGTTCCATATCGATTTGCATATGCGGCTCTAATCAAGTTTCATGTGTGTGTGTGTGTGTGTGTGTGTGTGAGATTCGCGCGTATAAATGCATGCGGAAAATTGGTGAGATAGTTACGCTGAAAATTGGTTTTCAGTATAAAGCGAAAGAGGAGTTACTACAAACTGAATAAAAAAACACAAAATCCTAATAATTTGCAGCGTTGAGTAATTAAATCATACAAGCTAGCCGCGCGTATAATTTGATGTTGGCAGGTATTTTGTAATATGTACGAGCACAAAATTTGCACAAAGTTTCTGCTAATAATTATGTGCATTTGTACAAATTCGTACACTTCGTAAAAATAATGTATAAAATAGTCTTTTAAAATCCTTTTTATTAAATATTAAATAAAAATATTATATAAAAATATTTATTAAATAGGGCGGCAGTGTGGCCTAGTGGTAGAGCGCCAGACTCGTAATCTGAGGAACCAGGTTCGAGTCCACTTATGAAGCATGGAATGTTTTTCCGATAGCTGCGTCCTCCGTGCAAAATAGGCTCTTGTGCGGAGAAAACTGGGCTCCGTCTTTCGGAAAGAGACGTTAAGCCGTTGGTCCAAAGGGTTAAAGTGAGAGGAGAAGGGTAATGTTGGTAGTGGATTGCGAACCCTGCGGGGATATGCAATAAATTACGAATTTACGAATATTTATTAAATATTTAAATATGTATAAAAAACTAAATATATGTGTGTATATAAAATATACATTTTAGACAAAAACGAAAAAAATGTATGAAAAATACATACATATTTGTATGTATGCAAAATTTTTTAAATCCGAATCACATTCTTATTGTAAAACAAATGATTGAATAGTGCATAATACCTGCATTTATAATATATATACATATATTATAATTTAAATGCAATAACTTCACATGTTGATAAAATAGACATTATTTTACGTTTTGATATTATTGTACAATTAACATGTTTAAATTTAAAGCAAAAGAAGAGAAAAGAGAGAAATTGTTATTCATATTACAGATACAAATATTAATGTAGAGCGTGATCTACTAAATCATAATCAACATATTAAACTAATAAATGATTTGACCTTTCATTATCAAAACACATTGTATTATTATATACATAATCATAATGTTGCTGGCAGCATACATTTTAGCATATAGCGCTGCAAATGCACAATCTGTCTGAAGAGCATAATGGTTTTGAGTGAGATTAAACTCGAAACAACGAGATAAAGCATGTTGCCATGTTGCATCATGATATGATAGATCTAGATAGATCTGGTTTAACTGCGTCAATTTTATTTAAATTGATCGAAAGCTTTCATCGCCACGTATAAAAAAATGTGAAAATATGTTACAGCTTTTATCAGGTCATTAATTCTTGAGATACCTTAATTAAAAGCACATTTAACGTAAAATTTCTAGATAAATTGCTTGGTGACGCGGCGTTTTCTTTTTCCTTTTCCTTCTTATGCATTTGATTCTTATGCGTCATCCCGCGCTACATTTACACGCGGTCGTGCAATCGAGATATGAACGATACTTATATTATTTTAACCCTAGAAAGCACAAGTAATTTTTTTTACCTTTTAACGCATGACCGGGGTCAATATCGACCCCACGCTTTTTTTGATCGTAAAACCGGTCCTACAGAGATAAAGGGTCTTAATAGTATATGAATTTCTTTGTTTTTTAATAAAGAAGAGAATAGTATGCGATAAATTTAATTTTACTCAAGTTTAGTTAGTGAAAAATCCATTTAAAGACCGAAAAATGCAGAAAATCAGTAAAAACCTCTTTTTTAAACAAAAATTTGTATCTTTTTTGTAATTAACCGATTTTTAAATTTCAAACGGGGTTTTAAAGAAAACACATTAGACTATTGGAAAAAAATTGTCATCGCTATGTTCTGTTCAAAAATATATTTATTTGGGACTATAAAAATGAAGAAATTCGCAAAGTTCAAATATGGAAAAAGTCGATGAAAAAACCATAAAAAATTGTATTTTAAGTATTATTTTATTTTTATTTGATACAAAATTCAGCGAGCGCTGACATGAGTCTCAAATTAATCGCCCAGCCATTTTCTGCGAAATGTCAATCTTCTATAGGCAACGGGATTTTTACGTGATATTTCGTCTTAAATAATATTTATGACTATTTATGCTCAGATTACGTAATAATACATGAAATATATTAATTCTAGCAAAAAATATAAAATTAGCTTACCGTGACGAAACACAAACGCCAATGCAAAACTGGGGTCAATATCGACCCCACGCACGCTTTGCGACGGTGTTGCCTTACTGCCAGCGAACAACTAACGCTGCGCCCGACCTAGCCCTACTTTTAGAGAGTTGAAATGAGTTATGGTTCAGGTCTCCTGAGTCGATAGTGTCACTCGCTAGCTCAGAAGCGTAGTTCAAAGTTTGCCTGGGGTCAAAATCAAAGTTGTTATGCTTTCTTAGGGTTAAGGAAGACAATTCTCTTGCAAAATATTTCTTCCGCGGGAAAAAAATATTTCATAGTTCTTCAAATGCATGTAAAATAATGGTTAAAAAAACGTCAAATTCTTTCAATAAAACAAATGCAGATCAGAAAAATTAAGGACATTCTGATCTGATAACAAAATATCGATGGCAAAATATCAAAGCATATAGGAAAGAATATCGCTCTAGTGTATTTTCGTTCCAAAGAATCAGTTAGCGGAAAGCTGATTCACTATATTGGGATTTTCAGTCGTGACGTCACAAGGCCAAGATGGCTGGCCTATTCCTGAAAGTATTAAGGGTGCGTTTCGATATTTACTGTAAGTACTGACGATATGACGTCATTGAGTAGAACTGCAGGAGCGTTCCGTAATTACTTCTGTTGCTTTTACCGCATATAACGCTGCAATAACGGAACGATATCCGCAGTACTGCTCTTTTGTTATGTATAAGAAAAAATATAACCTATCTTAACCTATAAGAGACACGACGTGACACGACGATAGAACCACCTATTCTAAATATATAGAAAAAAATTTTGTACTTAAACAATAATGTTGGAAAAGTCATGTCTATAAAATAAATAACAATTTTCAGATTTATGAAAATATCGAAATTATTTATTATTATATTAATTATATTAATTTAGTAACCTTTTCGGGCTTTTTCCGCATTTTCGTGACTAACAATTACTGTATATTTCTCGTTTGTTACCTTCCAGGTTCACAAGAACCAAATCTATGTGAACCTGGCACCCAACTTCCGAAAAATTAATTTTTTTACGGAAAACGTTAGCATTTTGTTTGCAGTAACAAAAATTTCGTTTGTAGTTTAATACATTAAAAATTATAAAAATTACTTGCACCCCACTTTGAGATATCTCAAGTCCGTTTGCGCCATTTTCTTTAGAATCGTTTGTAGTTGTTTGTAGTGCTTTTTGTTTCGTTTGTAGTTGAACCGTTTAAAAGTTACAACAATTTAAAAAAATAAATAAAACCTAACTTTGTCATTTGTCGAGATATTTCAAATCAGCTTGCGTCATCTTCTTCAGAATTATTTGTAGTTGTTTGTAGTGCTTTTTTTTTGTTTGTAGTTGCACCGTTCAAAAGTTATTATATTTTTGCAATAAACAAAAAGTGTAACTTTGCCAATTTTGGAGATATCTCAAATCCGCTTGCACCATTTTCTTCAGAATTGTTTGTAGTTGTTTGTAATGGTTTTCGTTTCGTTTAAAATATCTCCAAAATTGGCAAAGTTACACTTTTTGTTTATTGCAAAAATATAATAACTTTTGAACGGTGCAACTACAAACGAAAAGAAAAGCACTACAAACAACTACAAACGATTCTGAAGAAGATGGCGCAAGCGGATTTGAGATATCTCCAAAATTGGCAAAGTTACTCTTTTTGTTTATTGCAAAAATATAACAACTTTTAAACGGTGCAACTATAAACAAAAAGAAAAGCACTACAAACATTTACAAACGATTCTGAGATGGCGCACAAGCGGATTTGAGATATCTTCAAAATTGGCAAAGTTACTCTTTTTGTTTATTGCAAAAATATAATAACTTTTAAACGGTGTAACTATTATACAAACGAAAAGAAAAGCACTACAAACAACTACAAACAATCTGAAAAAGATGGCGCAAGCGGATTTGAGATATCTCCAAAATTGGCAAAGTTACACTTTTTGTTTATTGCAAAAATATAATAACTTTTGAACGGTGCAACTACAAACGAAAAGAAAAGCATTATACAAACAACTACAAACGATTCTGAAGAAGATGGCGCAAGCGGATTTGAGATATCTCCAAAATTGGCAAAATTACATTTTTTGTTTATTGCAAAAATATAACTTTTGAATGGTGCAACTATAAACAAAAAAAGCACTACAAACGATTCTGAAGAAGATGGCGCAAGCGGATTTGAGATATCTTCAAAATTAGCAAAGTTACTCTTTTTGTTTATTGCAAAAATATAATAACTTTTAAACGCTGCAACTATTATACAAACGAAAAGAAAAGCACTACAAACAACTACAAACAATTCTGAAGAAGATGGCACAAGCGGATTTGAGATATCTCCAAAATTGGCAAAGTTACACTTTTTGTTTATTGCAAAAATAACTTTTGAACGGTGCAACTACAAACGGAAAGGAAAGCACTACAAACAACTACAAACAATTCTTGACTTTGAGATATTTCAAAGTAAGGTGCGAGTAATTTTTAAAATTTTTATAATTTTTAATGTATTAAACTACAAACAAAATTTTTGTTACTACAAACAACTACAAACAAAATGCTAACGTTTTCCGTAAAAAAATTAATTTTTTGAAAGTCGGGTGCCGGTTCACATAGGTAAGGACCAATTCTCTAAAGGTGCCGCCATAGCCGCCATGTTCTTACTGCGAATGCCTCACCTCGCGAGCCGCAGTAATGAAAGTAGGAAGTGACGACAAAATCTATGACGTCACATGAACACGAAGACGCTTTGACAGCTTACTGCCGCGTATATTGGAACGGATTTACAGTGCTGCCAGTACTGCGAGTGAATAACGAAACGCAGCCTAAAGCTGTCATATGTAAACACATATAAAGCTTGTGTTTTTCATAAATAATTAATGAAATAACGATGTTTGTAATAAAAAAAAGTGCGATGGGTGAACACCTAGAAGACAGAGGGGCAAGGTTTTCCCCTAGAGACACAAAAAATCGCGATTTTTGCTGTGCATTTGGCTGCAAAAGCTATGGATTAAAAAATACCTCTGTGCGATTCCACATGTTTCCACTTAAAGGAAAGTTCTATACTGAGAAAAAAGACATGTTTGGAAATATAGAGAAGATTGATGTTCGAAAAGAATGGGAGAGTTTTGAAAATAGCCAAACCAGAATTGATAACCAAAAAGTGGGCAGTGTGTTCTTCGTACTTTGACAGGAGTGACTAATAACGTTTTGCCTGGCAAGTCAATATGATAAACAATAACAAGTAAAATATATTCACTAAATGTTAATAAGTAATATTAGTTATAATAAATTGTATACTAAATGTAGTATGTAAAAACAATTCACCAATTTTTTGAAGGCAAAAATATTTCAAACACTCCTGTTATCAATTAAAGATTAATAATAACAAATAAAATTTTCACCCATCGCACTTTTTTTATCACAAACACCGTTATTTCATTAATTATTTATGAAAAACACAAGCTTTATATGTTTTTACATATGACAGCTCTAATACTTTCAGGAATAGGCCAGCCATCTTGGCCTTGTAACGTCACGACTGAAAATCCCAATAGTGGTGTGTTAGTAGCCGAAGGGTTATAATATACCTCACGATACCGGGAAAGGAATGTCCTCTAGTAACGGGGCAGACAAAACTACGTGTTTGTAAGGAAGAACAGTTTTCCGCCAAGGGTCCTTTGACGACCGGCTGAGAACATTGTTCTCAGATTCCAGCGATTCATTACGTTCCGGCGCGACGCGCTCACCTAATACGACCTACATCCTCGCGTTGCCCTCGGCCTCGCTCTCCCGTCCCACCGAGGTCACTACGAGAGCACCTGTTAATCTTAACTACATAATACATCATCGCCACTGAAATATTCCCGCTCGAAGTCGTCCGATCGACAGGCGTTTGCGCTCTCGACAGTCTCGACGGACGTTCCATCTACCGTTGCCGCATTGTGCAACCCCTGCCACCCCTTCGCATGATGCATTTCCACCGTTACACGATCCATTTCCGCAACGGATAGAAATTAGTGTCCCCCGGGAAAAGCCGGATGTAGTTGATCCGGCTGTTGACATGATGGGAGAAGGATGACACGAGAGTAGGAGAACGCGCAGAGAGTGAATAAAGCACTTATTACCATATTGCCATTCCAGGACAAGTCAAAGAGATAATCTCAATCATAAAATATATGGTAAAATTAATGAAAACATTAAAACGTTTAATGTGAAAAAATATATGAAATTAATTAAAAGGACATAAAATTAATAACATTGTAAATGCATCATTAAGTTTACAAAAATTCAAACGTTTAATCTCAATCGCTAAAATTATGTGAAAGCATCCTAAAATAATTAAAGATAAATGAAATTATAATAATACATTTACAATGTATTATTAAATTCACAAAAATTCTAACAATTAGGTAACGCGCACCAAATTGCTTGTATAAAAAAATAAGTATTAAAAAAAGGTAACATGTATTTCGTTAAAATTAAAATATACGCGTACAACCTTTTATCGCAAGAAATAAGCTATTAATAAAATAGTTAAAATGGATATGACGGATAAATTAACGGCATGCCAGAAGATGACAGAGCCGTGTGTTAGTCGCGGAGTGCCGTTATGCTAAATGTGTGTCACAGGAAAATCACGCGTAAATTGGATTTCAAGTTTCAGGTAGACCTCGCAAAAACGTAATTAGCGAAAGCGGGAGGAGAGGGGGGAGACGGGTGACTCGAAGGGGTGGGAGACGAAGGGAGATAAGAGATAAGCGGCGCGGAAGCTGCTCAGCGTGAGGTAAGCTCCCGCACGAGGAGCTTATTTTTAGCTATATAGAAACAGAATCGATTCATCCTGTCTGATGCTATGCCGGTTGCCGCGGTGTGGTATCAGCAACGTCGAGCCTAAAGCCGTCGCGGCGGCCGAAGGGGAGGCCGAACGAGAGTGAGAATAAGGCCGTGGGGCGACACGAGTGGTGGCGGCTGGCGCCTGGCGCTCACCTGCATATCTACGTACGAGAGGAAGAAAGAGAGGCATAAAAAAGGAAAAAGCGGACAAATATATATATATATGTATATATATACCTATATTCTTCTTATATATATCGTGCTTTCATACCTATATATTATGTGTAATGCAGCAACAGGCAGGATCAGATCACACCGGTCTCGAATGCGGTCTTTCTCTCTCTCCCCCTCTCTCTTTCTCTCTCTCTCCTTTTCTCTCCCTTTCCTCCCTCCCTCTCTTTTTCTCTCCTCTTCTCGCCCTCTTTCCACCGCTCTCTCTCTTTCTCATCTTCGTGCCCCCCTAACCCCCTTCCGCCAGCCTACCCCGGTATAGCCTTGTACCGCGCGTGTGCATGCAGCATCCGCGTAGTCATAGCAGCAACGTAGGTCAGGCCGATGTAAAATTCACTGCCTTCCCAGTTTAGTATCCAGGATATTTTTTCCTCCTCAAAATATGCGCCTTCTTTCTGCTTTCCTTTTTACTCTTTTGATTATATTTTCTTTTATTCCGGTCGTCCTTTGATCGCGACGCCCCGCAGCACCGCAGGAGGACCCCATCAGTCGCCACGACTTTATCAAACTTCCAAGGATTTCTTATTTCTTACTTTAATAATTATTACGAACTTGTAATACTTACGTTACTCTCTTGACTCGCAGACGGGTATTCTGAGAATTTACACTTTGTACAACGAGGAAATATAATGCAGATATACTTTCTTTGCCAGTAGATTCTAGAGAGAGCTAATTTTAAATTAAAGATGTCATATATAAATATCCAGCTGAATTTTAATGATACTAACGGACTCTTACTGTTTAAATAAAAATCCCCACTTCCGACATAAAATATAATCCACTTCCGACAATGTATATTTAATTTCCGACACATTCGACAGGCATACATACATGTAGAGTTAATCTGAGGGTCGATTGAACGTAAATATGTATAATTGATCGATTGGCTGGAGCACCCGATGGCATCGTTATATGTATCGGATGGCCAGTGTGTGTGCCACTCTGATGGCCACTATCCATCAATCTTCGTAGTTGGCGATGGATTCATTCAAGAGTATTGTGAAGCTGCGATATACATATACACATATACATACATATATATGAGAACGAGCGTGGCGTGGCGAGGTTCGATTCTTGGTAGAGCTAGAAAATTTTATTCGCTCGTTCTCCTCTCGGAAGGCAATGGCAAACCACCGAGAGTATGTCTGCCAAGAAAACTTCTCTAAAAATTGCCGTTCGAAATCGGCGTTAAACTGTAGGTTCCATATACAATGTGTATAATCCACGTGCGCAACACATGTATATGAAGAGAAGTCACCACGCTCAGGCATGAGTAATAGGACTGAGGATATATATGTAGGTCCAGAGGTATGTTCCGGGACTGTTTACGTTTTTTGAAATGTACAGTCCTGGAATATAACGCATATAATGTAATCAGATTCAAAAAATTGTCCCGAAAATTGCCGTAGGACATGAATTTTTTCCAGGACAGTCCTGGAAACTGCCAAATGTCCCGGAATATATCGATGTAAAAAATAAACGTCCCGGAACATACTTCCGGACCTACATATATATATATATATACAATATATATATAATAAACCTCACCAGCGTTAAAAGTTTTATACGCAATTTTATAATCAACCCTCCGATGCCGACAATTATAGCTAATAGAAGTAGCGTGGTGGATTTTACGTTTCTATAAAAGTGAAGTGTTTGACGGTGCGGTAAGCCGGGCCATAAAATGAGTAGAGACACCCGTCTCTCATATTCGCTCCGTGTGTTTCAGGTCGCGCTAGCCACGCTATTGGATGAAAATCTCCGTCCAATCAGCGACCGTCCGTAGGACCGCGCTCTCCGCGGGTCTAGACACCGAGCCTTTTGGGAACGCTTGAGTTAGCGTTCGTATGTTCTCTCCTGGCTATTCGTGCAGACACACGTTAGTTCTGTACGCGGCGACCGAAGATATTTTTGTACGCTTTGTGAAATATATTTACGTTGTGTGGAATCTCGAGTTATCCCTTCGACCCCCACACGTATTGGTGACCCCGACGTGATCCTCAAGGGCCCTGCAAGTGCAAAATTCCGCATATTTAGAAACGTCGGAAGTTCCCTCGAAGGAGATCTTCGGCATGTCGCTCATCCGTACGCCCCGCCGCAACACGGGCAACGACGACGAGAACGACAACGAGAACACCGGAGAGAATCAGACCCCTCTGATTACGCCAACCGAGCAAGGTAACGAGCAGATCGCACACGATATGCAACCGGGCATCTCCGCTCAGACGGGAGCCGGCGCAATCTTTCCGCGCGCGCTTTACGATGACGCGCAGGCGCAAACGTTCGCCGTCCGCGCAATTAAGACGTGCACGTTTTGGCGCGATCACGCGAAGACCTGGTTCACGCAGCTCGAAGCCAAGTTCCGCGCGCATAATGTTAGATCCGACGACCTCAAGTTCTGCGTGGTCGTAGATAACCTCGATAAAGAGTCTATGCTTGAAATCGCGGATATTATCGAATCGCCGCCCACTGCAGATAAGTACCAGAAACTCAAAGAGACCCTCATTTCCCGGCTTACTGACTCGGACGAGAAACGTTGGAGGAAACTACTCACCGATGTCGAATTAGGCGACCGGAAGCCGACCCACCTTCTTCGCGAGATGCGACGACTGACGAATAATTCGGTTAACGAACAATTATTACAGACCCTCTGGCTGCAACGCATGCCTTCACGTGTGCAAGAGTTACTCTCAGTAGTCGAGGGGGTAGCTCTAGATAAGATGGCCGAGCTGGCCGACAAGGCTTTAGAGAGGACCGTCCCCGCCGTCGCAACCGTCGCAACCGCCCACCCCTCGACGCCGGATACGATGCCCACGCTGATGTCCTCGATCAGCGAACTCACGCGGCAGTTACAGCGCTTCACCGCAGACAAAGGCGAAGGACGTCGAGGCCGTCCGAATCGACGCGGGCGTAGCAAGTCTCGCGGGCGCACACAAGATAAGTCACAGACATCCAAATACTGTTACTACCACACCAAGTTCGGAAAGAATGCCAGAAACTGCTCGGAACCGTGTGCATGGGTCAAGCCACTCGCCATCAAAGACGCCGACAAAGCGGAAAACTGAGTGGGCCACCGCAGGAGGCGGCGTGCGATGGTCCTTACAGTGGAAACCGCCTGATTGTTCAGGACAAGGGAACCGGCGCCAGGTTTCTAGTCGATACAGGGGCCGACATCTCGGTCCTCCCCCGGTCTTGGAGAACACGCGGACAGAAACCATCGGAACTTCAACTTTTCGCAGCGAACGGCACTGTCATCTCCACGTACGGAAGACGGAAGGTTCACCTGTCTCTTGGGTTACGCCGAGATTTTGAATGGATTTTCCTCGTCGCAGACGTAAGCCAACCCATCATCGGAGCCGACTTTCTCAAACATCACGGCTTGCTAGTTGACCTTAGCAGGAAACGCATCGTCGACGGAGTGACAGGGTTACAACGCTCATGTCAACTTATTTGTAGTAGAGCTGCAGGCGTATGTATCGTCCACGGTAACAATCCTTACAATGACTTATTACGAGAGTTTCAGGAAATCGCTACGCCAAACAAAACCGACAAGATCGTAAGAACCGGAGTAAAACACCACATCATCACCAAAGGACCGCCGGTAGCAGAGCCTATGCGCAGGCTCACGCCCGAAAAGTACCGGATTGCCAAGACTGAGTTCGAAGACATGCTTGCAGCAGGAATTTGCCGACGTTCCAGCAGCCCATGGGCAGCACCGCTTCACCTCGTACCTAAGAAGTCCGGTGACTGGAGAGCATGTGGCGACTATCGCGGTCTCAACCGCGTCACTGAGGTTGACAGGTACCCAATAGCTCATATCGCCGATTTCTCACATCGAT
Source organism: Temnothorax ravouxi (assembly GCA_030770255.1). Lineage (NCBI taxonomy): Eukaryota > Metazoa > Arthropoda > Insecta > Hymenoptera > Formicidae > Temnothorax > Temnothorax ravouxi. The sequence continues at coordinate 255,600 of JASTWP010000061.1, forward strand.
TGAACGGTTGCACAGTCTTCTCTACAATAGACTTAATACGCGCGTACTACCAGATTCCTATAGCGCTGGAAGACCAACCTAAGACCGCGATCATAACTCCTTTCGGGTTGTTCGAATTTTTAGTGATGACTTTCGGTCTCAAGAACGCCGGACAATCGTTTCAACGTTTCATAGATGAAGTTTTACGCGGATTAGACTTTTGTTTCGCCTACCTCGATGATATTCTCATCGCGTCAAGAAATCACGAAGAACACCGCAAGCATCTCCGCATCCTGTTCGATAGACTGCGACAATACGGCGTCACGATCAACCCTGCCAAGTGCCATTTCGGAAAATCCTCCGTTACCTTCTTAGGGTACCTCATCGACGAAAACGGATCCCGCCCGCTACCTGAGCGCGTAGAAATCATCCAAAATTATACCCAGCCTCAAACAATATCTGAACTTCGTCGTTTTCTAGGTATTTTGAATTTCTACCGACGCTTCTGCAAAAGTGCAGCCCACATACTAGCACCGCTAAATGAATATATTCGCGGCGCCAAACGCAAGGATAAACGTCCCGTGCCATGGACGCCCGAAACGGTAGAAACGTTTAATAAATGCAAGCAACTTCTGGCCAACGCTACTTTACTTGCACACCCACGCGAAGGAGCCGATCTCGCCCTCACCACCGACGCATCAGACGTCGCAATGGGCGCAACGCTGGAGCAAAAGAGAGATGGAATCTGGGAACCTCTCGGATTCTTTTCACGCAAATTCTCAGAACCTCAGAAGAAATACAGCGTCTACGACAGGGAACTTACCGCAGCTTACCAGGCAATCAAACACTTCAGACCATGGATTGAAGGACGTACCCTAATTCTAAAGACGGATCATAAACCACTCACCTTTGCTTTTCAACAACGAGCCGCCAAAGCCTCACCGCGCCAATGGAGACAACTCGACTTTATCGGTCAGTTTACCACGACTATTCTCTTCATCAAAGGAGCAAACAACGACGTCGCAGACGCCCTATCTCGACTCAATTCCGTAGATTTACCAACAATAACCAGCACACAGGAGATCGCCAACGCCCAAGAGGAAGACGAAGAACTACAAACTCTCCTCAGATCCGACTCCGCGCTGAAACTCAAAAGATTGAGAGTCGACGACTCGGAAGATGTCATCTATTGTGACGTTTCGACACAGGTAATTCGCCCGTACATCCCCAAATCGCTCCGACGGCGTATATTCGACGTGGTGCACAACTTGTCACACCCAAGTGGACGCGCCACCAAGAAGCACATTCAAAAACGCTTCGTATGGCCCAGCATGGCTAAAGACGTCATGGATTGGGCTCGCACTTGTCTAGCATGCCAACGCAGTAAGATCTCGAGACATGTACACTCCGAGGCTCATCACATACCAGTACCTTCAGAACGGTTCAGACACGTCCACGTTGACATCGTCGGACCACTTACAACTTCAGATGGATACACCTATTGCCTCACGATGATCGACCGCTACTCCAGATGGCCGGAAGCCGTTCCGCTGAAGACAATTACGACAGATGAAGTCGTCAACTCCTTTTGGTCTACTTGGATCGCACGTTACGGAGCACCTCGTACTATCACCTCTGACAGGGGCAGTCAGTTTGAATCTGCAATGTTTGATTCGTTCACCAAGCTCTTAGGCTGTTTCAGGTCCCGCACCACAGCATATCATCCCGCCTCAAATGGGATTATCGAACGCTGGCACCGATCTCTCAAAGCAGCCTTGATGTGCCACAACGGCAAGCAATGGACCAAGTTATTACCAACGGTCTTACTGGGTTTACGGACCAGTATCAAGGAGGATATCAACGCCTCGGCCGCAGAAATGCTTTACGGAGAAAACCTCACGCTCCCCGGAGAGTTCTTTTTGGATTTAGACGTCCCCACAGACCCTGCCTGTTTCGTACAACACCTACGAGAATACCTACAAACGGTTCGTCCCAAATCCACAGCTCATCACCATAAAGAAAAAGTTTTTTTTGTTTAAGGACTTAGCCACGTGCAGTCACGTGTTCGTCAGGGTCGACAGCAATAGGAGACCCCTTCAAGCTCCTTACGAAGGCCCTTACCAAGTCATGGAACGAGACGACAAGGTCTACAAGATTTCAATTAAAGGCCAGCCCACTACAGTGTCCATAGATAGAATTAAACCAGCACATTTTGAGAACGACGCCTTACGAACGCCGGCCACAATTGATCAGCCCCAGGACGTAGCCGCGCCCGGCCCAAGCGCACCTAGAGTCTACCAAGGACCCAAAGCCAAAAAGGTCGTCACCTTCGCTCCACCCGCTCAGTCACTAGGGGGGGGTAGTGTGGCGACGCTAGCCACGCTATTGGATGAAAATCTCCGTCCA